>PVJS01012081.1:0-44505 GCA_004027185.1 Glis glis | reverse complement strand
TTTTTTTTTGCGGTACCGGGGATTGAACGCAGGGGCGTTCTACCTCGGCACTACACCCCTGGCCCTATTTTTTATACTTTATTTTGAAACCGGGTCTCACGAAGTTGCGGAGGGCCTCACTAATTGGGGGGGGAGAGAGCCGAGGCTGGGCCGTGAACCCGGATCCTCCAGTCTCCGCCTCCCAAAGTACTGGGATCACAAGCGTGCGCCACCACGCCCGGCTGCATTTTTTTATGTATCCAGTGAACAAACTCCCCAGGAACTGGGCCCAACTCTAAATTCCATCTGTAACTTTTACCTTTAGTAACTGATTGGCTGCTGCTCTGTGCCTGGAACCAAAGATCCCCATTCCCGACCCTTTTAGCCTTTTTCTTTCCAAATCAAACTTCCCCAGATATTTCCCCGAGCTGGGGCTGGTCTAGCAAATCCCATTTCTGACACCAATCTTTGTGTGTGTGTGTGTGTGTGTGTGTGTGTGTGTGTGTGTGTGTGTGTTACTGGGGATTGAACCAGGGGCATTCTACCTCTGAGCTACAACACCAGTCCTATTTATTTATTTATTTATATTTTGTGGTACAAGGGATTGATCCCAGGGGCATTCTACCTCCGAGCTACACCCCCAGACCTATTTTATTCTTTATTTTGAAACAGGGTCTCACTGAGTTGCGAAGGGCCTCACTAGGTGAGGCTGGCCGCAAACCTGCAATCCTCCTGTCTCAGCCTCCCAAGTACTGGGATTACAAGTGTGTGTCACCACACCCAGCTCCTTTATTATTTTTGAAGCAGGGTCTCACTAAGTTGCTGTGGGCCTCACTAAGTTGCTAAGGCTGGCTGTGAACCTGTGATCCCCTCTCAGCCTCCCAAGTACTAAGATTACAAGATACCAATCTATATTTTTTTATGTGGTACCGGGGATTGAACCCAGGGCCGTTCTACCTCCAAGCTGCACCCCTGGCCCTATTTTTTATACTTTATTTTAAAACTGGGTTTCACTGTGTTGCAGAGGGCCTCACTAAGTAGCTAAGGCTGGCCGCGAACCCGGATCTTCCAGTCTCCGCCTCCCAAGTACTGGGATTACAAGCATGCGCCACCACACCCGGCTGATACCAATCTATTTTGACACCAAATTTATTTTTTGATATTTAAGGAAAATCAAACCCCAACTCAGCTTCCTCTCTGTGCTTATTCAACAACACTCTTCTGACACTAGGAGTGTAAGGATTTCTTCCCCTCAGCAAGCAAACCGCGTGAGCGGTGCACACCCCCTGAGGATCCTAATTCAGTTCTGTTCTGACACTGTCCTGCGGGAGACAGCATCAGATTCCACAGGCTCAGTCCTCAAGACTGCCCCCCCCGCCCCGCCCCAGCAGATGCTAACTGCAGTCCCCAGGTAGTCTGACCTGTGCTTCTGACCAACCAGCTATAATTTGGGTTTTCACAACCCCCTTCTCAGGTTTTTGCTAGAGTGGCTAGAGATGGATGTGAGCATGAGAGACGTAGGCACAGGGGGTGGCACCCAGGCCTTGGTGTGGGGGAAGGGTGCTGATGAAGAGATGCATAGGGCAAGGTATGGGGAGGAGCACGGTTTCCATGGCCCACTCAGGTGCACCCCCTCCAGGACCCTTCATGTATTGAGCTATTCAGAAGCTAATCTGAACCCTGCCTTGAGTATCTATCTATTTTTCTTTCCCTCTGTCTCCTTTCTTCCTTATTTCATTCATTCGTGTGTGTGTGTGTGTGTGTGTGTGTGTGTGTGTGTGTGTGAGACTTAAGGATTCAACCCAGGGGTGCTCTACCTCTGAGCTACACCCCAAGCAGTATTTTATTTTTTATTTTTATTTATTTATTTATTTTTTGTGGTACTGGGGATTGAACCCAGGGGCATTCTACCTCCGAGCTACACCCCAGCCCTATTTTTTATTCTTTATTTTGAAACAGGGTCTCACTTAGTTGCAGAGGGCCTCACTAAGTAGCTGAGGCTGGCCGCGAACCCAGATCCTCCTGTCTCAGCCTCCCAAGTACTGGGATTACAAGTGTGCGCCACCACGCCCGGCTCTATTTTTTATTTTGAAACAGGGTCTTGCTACATTGCTAAGTTGCCAAGGCCGGCCTCAAAACTGCGAACCTCCTGTTTCAGTCTCCCAACCACTGGAATTACAGGTGGACACTACGACATCCAGCCTGGGTTTTGTTTTTGTTTTTTTTCTAGAGATTTCATTACATAGGCTTATTTATTTATTTATTTATTTATTTATATTTGTAGTGCTAGGGGTTGACGCCAGGGGTGCTCTACCTCTAAGCTACACTCCCAGCCCTATTTTGCTTTTTATTTGGAAACAGGGTCTCACTAGGTTGTTGAGAACCTCGCTAAGTTGCTGAGCCTGTCCTGTCTCCTGGGATCCTCCTGTCTGGGGGATCCCAAGTATGGGGATTACAAGTGTGCGCCACTACCGTGTCCTGCTGGCATGTTTTTTTTTATTTTAATTTTACTTTTTTGTTACTGGGGATTGAACCCAGGGGTGTTCTACCTCTGAGCTATACCCCCCAGCCCTATTTTATTTCAAAACAGGGTCTGGCTAAATTACTGCATTCTGGCCTTGAACCTAAGACACTCCTCTCAGCCTCCCAGTGCCTCCCAGCCACAGTGACTGGTTTAAGTCTCTTTGTGTGTGTGTGTGTTGTGTGTGTGTGTGTGTGTGTGTGTGTGTGTGTGTGTGTATGTGTGTGTGTGTGTTACTGGGGATTGAACCCAGGAACATTCTACCTCTGAGCTACACCCCTAGCCCTATTTTTTATTTTTATTTTGAAACAGTCTTGAGCTAGGTTGATGAGAGTCTCACTACTTGCTGAGGCTGTCCTTGAACCTGTGGATCCTCCTGTCTCAGCCTCCCAAGTACTGGGATTACAAGCCTGCAACACCATGCCCAGCTCTTGAGTGTCTTTTCCTATGCCAATGAGTTGACTGCTGGCTAGCCTAGGTAGCTTCTGGATAGAGCTGGTCACCAGGATGTCCAAGGATCAGAGGGTTGCGACTTTCAGCCCCACCCCCAACCTTGCAGGAGGGGAGAGGGACTGACCGTAGAGTTGATCACCAATGGCCCATGATTCAAACAGGCCTATGAGCCGGGTGCAGTGTTGCACACCTGTAATCCCAGTATTTGGGAGGCTGAGACAGGAGGATCACATGTTTGAGGTCAGTACCTCTCCCCTCCACACACACAAAGACACTTAATACTTTGAAAATTCCAAGAATTTTGGGAGATATATGGCAAGAAACAGGGATGAAGACCAGATCCACATTTCACAGTATCATCAGAGTCACGACCAGGCTGTGTCCTGCTGGGATGGGGGTGTCCTCATGGCCACAATTTACAGAGATAATTCTGGCTCAGTGGGGGAGAGACCAGGGTGGGAGGAGACTTGGCAAATGCCACAAGCCCCCCTTCAGGTCACCTCCTCCCTGGACCCCTTCCTGATGCCCCTCCCACAGCCACCAGCCCTCATGCTGACCCCTGCCATGTATTTGTATCCTTCCATGTCTATGAGTTGGGTGTGGGGAGGAGTTTAGGTGGCCAACCAGACAAATGAGTAGATGGACAGACAGGTGGGCAGAGGGATAGTGGCCAGACAGTGGACACAAGGCTGGTGAATTGCCATATGGATGGGCAGAGCAAGGGTAGGCAAACAAGTGGTCAGAGGGAGGGGAGGGTGCAGCTGGTGAGCGCGGGACAGGGAAGGTGTGGGGCTGATGGGGTGGGGTGAGGAGTAGCCAGTGCCTGGGGGGACCACTCCCCCCACAACCTGTGGCTTCCTGCTGGCCCTGATCACAGGAGCAACCCCAAGCGGTGCCTGCATCCCTCTTTCCTCAGGGTTGACAAGCTCATAGATGGGGCCGGGGACTTCTCCGAGTTCTTTGAGTGGCAGAAGAAGATGCTGGCCAAGGACAGGGAGGAGCAGCTGGCCACAGAAGAGTGCCGGCGGCTGCAGGGGAAGCTCAGCCATGAGGAGGCCATCCTGGCTCGGCAGACCCTCATGCAGGAGAACAAGCAGAAGGCAGACCAGAAGAAGGAGGAGGTGATGTGCTGTGGGGAGCGCCGGGCCGTGGGGGCCAGCTGAGCTGTGTGACCTCTGGGAGCCATGGGCCAGGGCCAGCACAGAAGCTAGGGACCAGTGCCATGGCTTGCTGTAGCCTGGCAGTTCCTGTGGCATTGACCTTCAGGCTGATTGTGGGTCATTTCCTCCCAAGAACCACAGGGCAGCCATGGTTTCTCTGCCCCAACCTCAGCAGGCAGGGGTTTGGAGGAGTGGACTGTCCAACCAGCACTTCTGCAGGGGCACTTGGTCTATAGATCTCTGGGTGCCCATGAGGAAAGTCCTGAGGTTCTTGCAGAAATTTCTGGAAGGTGGACATGGTGCATATGGTGTCTTCTCCTGCAGGGGCTTGTGGATGTACATGGTGTTACGGTTGTTAATGGTGCTGTGGGCTCTTTTCCTTGATTCAAATAGATATGTTGAATTGGGAAAATTGAAGAACTGATAGGTCGGTTGCAGCTTAAGCAAGTCTTTATTACAAAGTAAGAAATAGGGAAGAAAAAAGCAGTGTGCTGGAGAGCCTGAAAATGGAACTCTCCCTCCTCTTGGACCCCCGGCTAGCAACTCACTTTCCCCGGCAGGTGGTATTATCTTGTCTCTGGACAGTGCCCTTACTAAGTGCAGGTGCTGATAATCTATCTTTCTCTACTTCTGCTGTATCGGTTGCCCATCAATTATGGGTGCTTTAAAGTAACATATGGACTTTACATCCGCATATCAAGCCTGGGTCACAGAGAAAAAGGGAGACAGAGGCACTGATTGCAGCCGGTGCAGCTGTGTGTAAGCTCCGAGGGCAAGGCAGAAGGCTCTTGCTATCCTTACAGTTTTAAGATGTGCCAGGCAGAGCACATCTCTGTGCTCTGTGATCTCAGGGCTTTTAATTGCTTTTCTGTTTCTAAGGCTCTAATGGCTTCTACATTCTTACTATGGGTTAACATCAGGGCAAAGGAGAGGGGAGGGGAGGGGGAGTTCTGAAGTGTAACAGGCCAAGCTGCAGTCTTTCCCTGCCTGAGTGCCTGCACAGCACCGGGGCTCTGACCGCCTTTTACATTTTTATTGGGAATCAATACCAGGGCAATTTTCCAGTACTGGGACACATGGTACCATGTTAGAAGCTCCCAATGTACCAGCCCTGGCTCTTCCTCCAGCTGGGACAGGCTGCCCGGGTGGGGCTCCCAACCTGCGTTCCCCCAGAGAGCCTATGCCTGCTAGCGGATCTCTCAGGGGAGGAGAGGGAACCCGCTGGACCATCTATTCTTAGATGTGTCCCATGGACAGAACAGAGGACCTGTTCCAAGACTACTTTATTTCTTTTTTCTTTTGGTACTGGGAATTGAACCCAGGGCCATTCTACCTCCAAGATACACCCCCAGGCCTTTTCATTTTTTATTTTGAAACAGGGTCTCACTAAGTTGCTGAAGCTAGCTGTGAACCTGAGATCCTCCTGTCTCAGCCTCCCAAGTACTGGGATTAGAAATGTGTGCTACCAATGCCCAGCTCTTTTTATTTTTTATTTTTATTTTGAAGTTGGGTTTCACTAAGTTGTAGAGGGCCTTCACTAAGTTGCTGAGGCTTGTCACAAACCTGCGATCCTCTTGTCTCAGCCTCTCAAGTACTTGGATTATAAACATGCTCCACCATGTCCAGCTTCAAAGAAATTTTTAAAATAAACCTTTTATGCCAAGCATGAGGGTGCACATCTATAATCCTAGTACTTGGGAGGCTGAGACAGGAGGATCACAGGTTTGAGGTCTGCCTCAGCAACTTAGTGAGACCCTCAGCAACTTAGCAAGACCCTGTTTGGAAAATAAAATAGGCCTGGGGATGTAGATTGGAGGGAGAATGCCCTGAGTTCAATCCCCAGTACCCCCCACCAAAAAATCAGAAGGGCTGCAAAGATAATAGAGCTCCCACCCAGTCCTCCCCATTGTGAACCTCTGGGTGGCTTGAAAGGGCAGAAGTGCATCCCCAGACCCCACCAGGAGGAAGGGAGGAAGAGGACCAGTGGAACTTTCCCAGCAGGCCCAGCTTCGAGGGGCCCACCAGGAGCTGCCAGTCCTGGGGTGACACAGGGCAGGAGCTGTGCATCCCCAGCCTGGGGCTGGGGCAGGACGGGAGGGGAACCCAGCCTGGCTGTCACAGCTGCAGGTCCTCTGTCTGAGCAGACTGTGGAGCTGATGGTGCAGTGTGCAGAGAGGCGCCTCCAGGAGGCCAGGTCCATGAAGGAGCTGGTGGAGCAGGTGATGGAGGCACAGAAGAACGTCAAGGTGGCTCAGGCGAAGCTCCTGAAAGGCCGACGGCAGATAGGTACGTGAGGACCAGGTCCGGGAGGCCTGCCTAGTTCTGCCCCCAGCTGCTGGTGTCCTAGACTGGCATCCTGCCCTGAGTGCGCTGCTGTGGTCAGTGGGCCAGCCTGCCCAGGACTGGGTGAGCCTTTCCAGGTGGCCACACCTGCCAGGGACCTGGGACTGAACAAGGGGCTCCTAGGTGGAGGTGAACCCTACCCAATGCTTGCCAACTCGTGGGCCCCCTCAGCACCTCACTTGGTCCCCAAGTTCAGGAGGTGATAGAGGAGAGCCGGGAGCTGCTGCAGCACAGTGTGGAAGAGGCCAAGGAGGAGCAGAGGCGGCGCTGTGAGCTCATCGCGCAGCTGCGAGCGCTGGAGACGCAGCCCGTGCGCAAGGGCAAGCTGGTGGACCTGACCCAGGTGAGGTCGGCCAAGGAGCCCGTGCCCTCAGGGAGCCTTTGTGTTGGCGCCGGCAGGTCCAGAATTGCCACCAAGGCCAAAGGTGGTCTAATCCCACCCCAAATCCACTGGCCCCTCAGGCCACTTACTGTGCTGCAGGCCCGGGCCTCCTGGCAAGACAGACACTGAACCAGACCCGCCTAACCTCAGGGCAGGTGGGATGGGCAATGCAGGGAGAGCACAGGTGTGCAGAGGTCTGGGTCAGGCAGAGCAGGAGGTAAGAGCAGGGTCTCCTGGAAGGCCGTATGAGAAGGCAGCGAGGAGCTGGGCTGGTGGAGTGAGGAGGACGAGGTGCCATGGGAGCTGGCTTAGGAGCCTGGCCTGCCCCAGCGGGTGAGGAGCACCCAGCCGAGATGTCCAGTCAGACCCACACAAGGTGTAGGCTGCAAGTGGGCTCCAGCTAGATGGGGAGCACATTATCCAGGCAGAACTGAGGCCGGGGTGCAGGCCTGCACAGCTTCCAGCGTGGGGCCTCCCTGCCACCTGTCAGATCCCTGGCTATGGCCTGGAAGGGGAGATGTCTGTTGTGGAGCTGCGGGAACGGCTCGCCCTGCTCAAAGAGACCCAGAGGCGCAAGGAGGAGGAGAAACGGGATCACATCATCCAGGACAAGCGGGCCAAGAGCCAGGAGCTGCAGAACACGGTGGAGCAGATCTCTCTCTGCCGGGAGGCCATGGGGAGGATGGCGGCCCTAAGGTGGGTACCGAGGCCCAGGCAGGGTGTCTGCAGGCAGGTGAGGGGTGGCAGCCTGCAGACACAGCCCCCCTGGTGGGTCTACTTGCAGCAACCACCACCCTCCTGCCAGGCAGGGCCCTTACGATAATTCCTCACCCCTCCTGTTTTAGTAGATGATTTTTGCAAAGTTGTGGCAAATCATGCAGCTATGATGCTGGTGACTTTTGCACCTAGGTCATGGGTGCAGCCTCGTGCCATATGTGCTTCATCTAGCTAGAGCGATTTCCCTGTCTGCAGAGCCCCAAAGTGCTTACAGGCATCAGATGCTTCACTCCTGAACATTGTAGGCTGCGTTTTCTAAAAAAAGAATGTCCTACATAACCATAGCACCATAACACAACCAGGAAAGGTAACACGAATTCCAACACTGCCTAAATATCCTGTCTGCATTCACATCACCCCAAAACTGCTAAAACTGTGTGTGTGTGTGTGTGTGTGTGTGTGTGTAGGGGGGTGCTGGGGGATTGAACCCAGAGGCATTTTACCTCCGAGCTACACTCTCAGTCCTTTTTATTTTTGTTTTGAAACAGGGTCTTGCTAGGGTGCTGAGAGTCTTGCTAAGTTGCTGAGGCTGTCCTTGAACCTATGATCCTCCTGTCTCAGCCTCCCAAGTACTGGGATTAGAAGTGTGTGCCACCATGCCTGGCTTTTGCTAAAACTCTTTAGAGGTTATTTGCTATAACTTTTTTTCCTTTTTTTTTTTTTTTGGTACTGGGGATTGAACCCAGGGGCTTTCTGCCTATGAGCTACACCCCCAGCCCTATTTTGTTCTTTTTTTGAAACAGGGTCTCACTAAGTTGCGGAGGGCCTCACTAAGTTGCTGAGGCTGGCTGCAAACCTGTGATCCTCCTGTCCCAGCCTCCCATGGATTACAGGTGTGTACCATAATACCTGGCTACTTTTTTTCCTTTTTAAATCAATATCTAGGTCATACATATTGCGCACGCGCACACACACACACACACACACACACACACACACCCCTTTTTGCTTATTTGCTTTGAAGACACTGTGGTTACTTTTTCCAGCCCCATGGCAACCCAGTCAGGCACAGGTAGGCACCCCACATACAACCAGGGGCACAAAAGCCTTTGGATCTTGACCTAATTACCCAGGAAGGGACACCTGTCCAGGGGAGGTGGCATCCAGATCTATCATAGCAGAGCACACTGGGCCCAGGAGAAAGTGTCAGAGTGGACTGGGGTGGGGTGGGATGATGGGGAAGGACTAAATCATTGCTGATAGGAGTGAATCCATTGGCCGGGGCCCTCTGACCCACTGCAGCTCTGGCTGCAGTTCAGACTGGGGGCTGCTTAGGGAGGGCTGGCCGGCTAGGCAGGTCCCAGAGTGGCATTCACCGTGGAAACCTCACCCACATCCCAGCTGCTGGTCTTGGCCAAATGCAGTCTGCTTAGTGTTGGGGTGCCTCTGAGGGCCCTACTCTGGCTAGCAGAGTTCCAGGAGCCCATGCCTGCAACCAGCCCCACAGCAGCACTTCATCAGGAGCATGTCAGTGCCTGGGGGACCCCTAGGTCCTGACGGTCTGCCAGGAGCACGAGCACATTCCCCATGCTGTGATGTGCAGTTACACCAAAGCAGGCAGGGGAGGAGACCTATGGAAGGACAGGAAAATGGAGACAGTGTGCAGACACACGCCACAGAATTAGCAGTGGTCAAGATGGGTGGTGGCGTATGCCTGTAATCCCAGTATTTAGGAGGCTGAGACAGGAGGATCACAGATTCCGGGCCAGCCTCAGCTACTTAGTGAGGCCCTCCGCAACGTAGCGAGATCCTGTTTCAAAATAAAAAATAAAAAGGCTTGGGTTGTAGCTTGGAGGTAGAGTGTCCCCGAGGTTCAATCCCCAGTGCCAAAAAAAAAAAAACCACCAACAACCAAAAACAAAGCGTGAGAGAGAGATTACTAGGGCAGAGGGGCTGGCAGGACCCCCCCACCCCCCATGCGGATGGTGACCCTGCCCGGGGGCTCCCCGTCCTGTCCCCCGCGGCGGCTCCTAAGCCCGGGCTGTCGCCGGCCAGGTGGGAGAAGAAGAAGGCGCAGGCGGCCGCGGGCGCGCCCTGCCAGGACGAGCGCGTGCTGGAGCTGCAGCGCAGGATCCAGGAGCGGGCGGCCGAGCGCCGCAAGCTCGCCGCCCCGCCGCAGGTGCCGGTGACGCGGGCCGCGCGCCGCCCGCCGCGGGTGAGCCGGGGCAAGAAAGGCCGACGGGGGCCGGGCCCGGGGCGGCGGGAGGCGAGTCCGGGCGCGGGCGGGGTGGCGGGAGGCGAGTCCGGGCTCCCCGCTGCTTCTGGCTCCGACCCAGTCGCCCGCCCGCAGGCGCAGCTGGAGGCGCAGCACTGGCTGGAGCAGGAGCGGAGCCGCGAGCGCAGGCTGCGGGCGCTGCAGTGCGGGGACCCGCGCCGCCTGGAGGCCGCCTGAGCCGCGTGGTCCCCAGCGCGCACCTGCCGGCGCATGGCAGCCGCCGTAGAAGAGGCCGGACGCCCAGTTACGGTGCGGGGAGGGGGATCTATGCTAAACCGGTATCCGCTCTTTATCTGTTATTAAAAGTTAATTGGCGTCCTGCATTTTTATATGCTAAATCTGGCCGCCCAGGTCCAAACCCTAGCCAGCCCTTCTCTACCGCCCAGCAAGCGTTTCCGGCGCCCTTTCGGGCTATCCCTCCGCACTTGGAAACCTGGAATCCCCACCCTCTATCCGGATCCGGTGGCTTCGCCTGGGAACCCTAAGATGGGGTTGCGGTTGTGCGTGTGGCAGGATTCTGGAGCGCCAACTGCGGGCTGGCCCACCCCACGCCTAATCTGGTAATCCTTGGCGATCCGGCACGGAGAAACTGTCTCCCATTTCCGCTCTGCACTGGTGCTCAAAAAGGTGACCTGCCCAGAGATACAGGAGGGTGACTTTATAGAGCCCTCCTTCCAGCATCACCAAAGGAGCCCGAAATCAAGTTTGGGGCCACTGGGGGCACAGCTGGCCCAGGGTAGGTTGGTTGTGCTGGAGTAGGCGTGGCCTTGGAAAGCAGCCTCGTGAATACAGCACATTCTGTTCGCAGGAAGGAGAGAACGCAGGCAAGTCCAGGGAGGGGGGTGAGTAGCGAGGGAGGGATGGATGGCTATTCTGGAGAGAAGCCCTCCACATCCTCCTTGGCCTGTAGAGGGGATGGCACCTCAGGTGGGGAGAGTACTGTCAGACCAGGTAGGGGGCCATCTCAGCAGAAACAAGAACAGAAGAAAGGCTCAGAGTTCTACCCCAGTATTGAGCTGTATCAGAACCCCAGGACTTTCCCACAACCCAGGTTGGAAAGGAGAGGAATTTGCATCTCTGTTGAATGAATTAGAGCTTGGACTAGATTAAATTCCATTTAAAGAAATAAAAATAACTTTTCTTATATCTTGTGTTGTGTGATTCAAACCCATTTCATTTGATATTGAGGGAATATGTAGATGACTGGTCCAGAGAGTCCCTCTGGAGCTTTGAAGGCCTCAAAGGGATTTATCAGTTCCCATAACTGGCAAGCCAAGGCAGGATGGACTTCAGGATGTGCCTGACACAGGAGCTCTGACTCCAGGCTGGCAGCAGATCCTGCCTGGGGAACATGGAAGATGTTCAGTGTCACCGGCCTGAATTGAACCAGCTAGTGCTGAGCCAGCTCTTGCAGTGGGGGCAGGTCTACACGGTTGCCTGAAGCAAGCACTGTGGCAAAGGGGAAATTACCCTGCACCTATTAGGTGTGGCTCTGGGTGGAGCAGAGATCTGGTGGCCCAATGTTGATTGGCAGTCAGCAAGGTCCCCTCCCCTGTCCCATCCTCCTGGACTGAGTGCCTGCTCAGAACCAGCTTGAGAGCACCTGGAGCCTCTGCTCCATACAGACTTGGGTGGGATCAGGTCTGGGATCCTTCTCTAAAGTTATGGCATTGTGTATAGTGGACTGATGGCAAAATGTCTCCCTGCATCAACACGCCTTGCCTTGTGACTTTAAACTTCCCACCAAGAGTTTAAGTCTGTTTCCAGCCCCTGAACCCATTCTGGTTTTCAAAGACTTTGGCCAACAGGGTACAGCAAAAGTAGCCCTGTGCTGGCTCAGTCTGGGCCTCAGATGGCCTTGGAGGTCCCACTTGTTCTCTTGGAAGCCTGCTAGGCCCCATGTGAGCATGACCAGGGTGGCCTGCTGCAATGGGACAACTTGTGGAGGAGAACCAGTTGTCCCTGAGGCCATTCTAGACCATCCTACAGACCCTGGCACGTGAGGCTAGACAGGATCAGAATCTTCTCCCTCCCATGCTGACTTGTAGATTCATGAGTAACAGTGAACACCCATTGTTTAAAGTACTGAGTTTGGGGTGGTTTGTTTCAAAGCAACAGCCTACTGACACTCTCAAGACCCTAGGGATTTCACAAAAGGGATCCATGCTCCCTATCTCTGCATGGGACATTAAGAATCAAGCTTCCCCAGGAAGGGTGACAGCCAGAAGGCCCTGCTATTCTCTCAGTGCTCTTTCTGGACTGTCTGGGGAGTTGAGCAGGCTAGCCAGAAGACACGGCTTGACTGTCTGAGACACACTAAGGCAGGGGGCTTGTTCTTTGGAGATTTGTACAATCTAGCCAGAGGTTCAGGCCCAGGAATCTGCACGTGGCTGGTTTCCATGTGTGGGCCTATGAGAACACTGAAGTGCTAGTCTTCTCTCCAGGCTGGCGCTGTTCCAGGTCCAAGGGAGAAGCTATTTGTGAGGGTGCAGTTCAGTCAAGTGGGGTTCCGAGAAGACTTGAAGGCAGCTTTTGAGCACGTAAGTGGTATCTGTGGTGCTTCTATTTTTCAACATCACTACTTCAGTATATTAAAATTACAAATAGAAAATCCTAACTTTTCCTTAGGCTATGAAACGCAAATTACTAACCATCTTCTATTTATAAGGCTGGTCATTTTTGACTATTTTGATTAGTCATGTATGGCCTCATTTATGAACTGAAATTCC
The DNA here is from genome assembly GCA_004027185.1 of Glis glis. NCBI lineage: Eukaryota > Metazoa > Chordata > Mammalia > Rodentia > Gliridae > Glis > Glis glis. The sequence continues at coordinate 31,946 of PVJS01012081.1, read as the reverse complement.
CTTAAACATTTTAAACTGCACTTATATATGTAGGATCTAATTTTATTTTTAGCATTTCAGTTGTCTGCCTTATCAAGTATGTATTTATTTATTTTGTGGCACTGGGGATTGAACCCAGTAGTTCTTCCTTTCCGAACACCCCGCTGCCCGAAGGACAGCCCATACTCAGTAGGTGACTTCGCATCTGGGCCCTCCAACATGATTCCTGCCTCCTCTTCTCCCTCCGCCTCCCCATTTCTGAGTTCCTCCACATACTGGGCAGGCAGCGTGCAGTTTCCTGGGCATGCTATCTCTTGCCACGCCTTTCCCCAGACTGTAGGACAAAAGTTCTCTTGCTGAAACGCTCTTCTCTTTCCTCCTAGTCCAGTCCTCAGCTCCGAGGTCGCTTCCTCCGGGGAGCCCTGCCAGACGTCTAGGTTGAGGGCCCTGTGGGCTCCCGTTGATGGGACGAGCTGTGCTTCCGGGGTAGTGTCCTTCAGTCGGGACCCACACGCTCATCCAGGGTCTGGCATAAGTGGTGCAGATCCAGGCCGGGTAGGTCGGCCGCAGATCGGCGTAGATTCGGGCCGCGGGGACATTCCTCACAAAGGCCTCGTTAACAGGAGAGGAAACTGAGGCCCGGAAGGGGCGCGGAATGGATGGCAGGGACTAACTTCCAGTTCCGCGCCGTCGGCCCGCCGCCTGCCGCCAGTGGTACAACTGCTGGCGAGCTCGGAACCCGTAATCTCAGAGCCCGAGGCTCTGGAGACCACGCCCCAGCCGCGCAGATTTAATCCGCAGCCGGCGCCAGCCAGCCCCGGACACAACTCCCGAGAAGCCTTGCGGGCGCGGCGGCGCTCTCGCGGGCAGTGGGACCTGGGGCGCGCGAGCGTGGGCGGGGCCGGAAGGAGGCGCGTTTCAAAGTGGTAATAGATGGTTTTCTTATCCAGTAGAATGGAAACTATTCCTCCTTAATTGGTAGGGAGCGGGAGTAAGGGCCGCAGTGACCAATGGGGACGTGAGGAGGGCGGGGCCTGCCCCTGCGGAGCGGAAGTGGGTAGGTCTCAGGCGGTGGAGTCTTGCTTGAGCGGGTCTCCTTAGCACCTTGCTAAGGTGCTTCCCTTTTCAGCGTGTTGGCGGCGGCCCCTGGCCGCTCAGACCAGCTCCAGGTAGGGTCAGGCTTCGTGGGGAGGGAGTGGCAAGTCAAGGCCGGGCAGATGTGGGGTGCAAGCGGCCCCGCGGCCTGCAGAGGCCTCGGCGCCTTCCCAGTGCGCCCCGCAGCTCCGGCGGGGCCTCCCCGGGGCCTCCGGCCAGCTCTGCCCTCTCGGTCCGGTACCGCCATCCGCTCGGGCCCTGGATCCTGGTGCTGTGCGGGCGTCGGAAGTTGGGCGGCCTGTGTCTGGGGCTCGGCTCACCCGGGCTGACCGGGCCGTGGGGCTTCGTCCGTAACCTAGGAAGGGAAACTGAGGCTCATGCTCGGGGAGGGATGCGCCCAAGGTCACTCGGGGGGTCGGGGAAGGCGAACCGTTCAGGGGAAACCTGGGCAAGGTTTATATGTCCCGATGAGGACACCTCCTTTGTGTGCTTGAGCCGCCGCCCCGCTGTCGTGGTTGGGGCGAGTTGGTTGGGGCGCCCGGGTGGTGTGGTGGGGTCTTTCTAGGCTGGGAGGGTACCCAGAACGAGTGCGGGCCTGAGTAGGCCCTCAGTTTCTAGGAGCATTTCTTTGCCCCGCGGCTGGCGTAGGCGTGTGACTTAGGCCTGTGGCCCAGCTCTTCGCCCCTCCGGCCTTTCACCTCCCTGGCGCGCCTATACACTGGTGTATGAAAATCACATTCTTTAGACCCCAAACACTATTCCCAGTGAACACCACTTGTCCATCTTTTGACCCGTTGAGGGAGGAAAGAAGAGCTTGGACAGGCCGTTTTTGTGGATGTTTCAGCTTTTGTCTTACTCTTTTCGGTGCCCACGGACATTCACAGTTTTCACCGTCCGATTTGCTTCTGCACCAAGTTCTCGAGCGAGGCCTAGGGCCTCATCTCTGCACTAAAGTTGGGGGAGATTGAGGCTCAGAAAGGTGAGATGGTTTGCCCAAGGTCACACAACCAGCTGGTTGGAGATAGACTGAGTCTAGTTCCTGATTGCAAAGGAATCTTTTTGTTTTCCCTGGTGATTTGTTTTTTTTGGGGGGGGAGCCACCCCCCCTTTTTAAAACGTAGTTTTATTTTTTGAGACATGGTCTCACTGAGTTGTCCAGGCTGGCTTGGAAATTGCAGACTTCCTGCCTTAGTCTCCCCAGTTGATGGATTTCAGGCATGCTCCACCATGCCCTGGCCAGGTGATTTGTTTTTAAATGGGTGGAGAGACATTGGGCTCAGTTTTACCTGTGAGTTTGAGGTGAAATTGGGAGATGTGAGTGCAATGACATGTTGCTGTTGTTGACTTTTGTATTGCTTGAACTTGAGCTTCCAACTGTGATTCAAAAATCTTGCTTTAAGCCGGGCGTGGTGGCGCACGCTTGTAATCCCAGTACTTGGGAGGCTGAGACCGCAGGATCTGGGTTCTCCGCCAGCCTCAGCTACTTAGTGAGGCCCTCTGCAACTTAGTGAGACCCTGTTTCAAAATAAAGATTAAAAAAATAGGGCTGTGGGTATAGCTTGGAGGTAGAATACCCCTGGATTCAATCCCCAGTATCGCAAAAAAAAAAAAAATCTTCTTTAAGCCTGGCATAGTGGTGCACACCTGTAATTTCAGTACTTAGGAGGCTGAGACAAGAGGATCACAGGTTTGAGGCAGCCTCAGCAAATTACAGAGACTCTGTTGAAAATAAAAATAAAATAGGGCTGTGGGTGGAGCATTGCTGTGTACTCCTACTCCCTCAATCTTGCCTTTTCTTTTCTTTTTTTTTTTTTTTTTGCGGTACCGGGGATTGAACCCAAGGGTGTTCTACCTCCGGCCCTATTTTTTTTTATACTTTATTTTGAAACCGGGTCTCACGAAGTTGCGGAGGGCCTCACTAAGTAGCTGAGGCTGGCGGCGAACCTGGAGTGGCGCCCGGCTTTCCTTTCCTTTTCTTTCTTTTCCTTTCCTTTCCTTTCTTTTCATTTCATTTCATTTTGTGTGTGTGTGGTACTCGGGATGGAACCCAGGGGCATTTTACCTCTGAGCTATACCCCCAGCCCTATTTTATTTTATTTATTTTGAAACAGGGCCTCAACTAACTTGCAGAGGGCCTCACTAAGTTGATGAGGCTGGCTGCGAACCTGCGGTCCTCCTGTCTCAGCCTCCCAAGTACCGAGATTACAAGCGTGACCTTTTCTTATCTTTGTAAGGAGTTTTTCAGATGTTTTACTGATCACCCGAAATTTTAACGCCACATGTATACTGTATGTCTTTTTATCTACTGTGTATATATTTGCTTTGTATATAAAATGAGTACCTTTTTTGTCATCTTTGGGAATGCATGCATTAATATTCTTAGCACTATTTTGAGGTCTTCTCTTTGCTAAGCTTTCTGTTTGGGGTACAGAAGTGAGCAAGAAAGGCATAGTGCTGGCTGCTGCAGGTCGGGGTATAGGAAATGAAAGAAAATTCTTACACATAGTACAAGCAGTGGCAATAGGAGAAGCAAGCAGGAATCAGACATGATAAGGTCTTTGGTGGTTTCCATGTTAAAGAGTTCACAATGAGCCTGGCATAATCCCGTGCCTGTAATGCCAGTATTTGGGAGACTGAAACAGGAGGATTGCAGGTTTGAGAACAGCCTCAGCAATTTAGTGAGACCTTGTTTCCAAATAAAAACTAAAATAGGGTTGGGGGTGTAGCTCAGAAATAGAACACCACTGGATTCCATCCCCGGTACCACCAAAAAAAGGGGGGGAGGGCTTTGTGTGTGTATATCACCAGCATCTCCCTTTTTCTTTCGTGTGCTGGGGATGGAACACAGAGGCATTCTACCTCTGAGCTACATCCCCAGCCCTATGTTATTTTATTTTTCATTTTGAAACAGTCTCGCTAAGTTTCTGACAGTCTCACTAAGTTGCTGAAGCTGTCCTCCAATCTGCGATCCTCCTGTCTCAGAGTACTGGGATTACAGGCTTGTACTACCATGCCCATTTTACCTACATCTTTTATTGTTCCCGAATTAGGACAATATTCTTTTTCTTTTTCCCCAAGGGTTCTGATTATATTTTCAAGAACGTTATTATCAACAACTGCATTGTATTCCGGAAGAATCTAGTTATTGTTCCTGAGTTTCCCCCTCCTACTCCCAATTCTGGGAGGTGGTATTACAGCCTGGTCATTTCCCTGTCTGCTGCATCTCATCTCTCACTTTAGCCAGACTGTTGCTAAATTTCACTGCTTGCAAAGGCATCTTTCTTTCTAACCTGTACTAAAATTTACTTCCTTTCTGAGCACCTTCTTGTTGTCTATTTGTTCCTACCTCTTACTCCTGAAGTTGAAAACGCCTCAGATAAGCCGGGCATGGTGGTGCACTCTTGTAATCCCAGTACTTGGGAGGCTGAGACTGGAGGATCCGGATTCGTGACCAGCCTCAGCTACTTAGTGAGGCCTCCGCAACTTAGCGAGACTCTGTTTCAAAATAAAAAATAAATAGGGCTGGGGGTGTAGCTTGGAGGTAGAATGCCCCTGGGTTCAATCCCCAGTACCGCCCCAAAAAAGAAAATGCCTCAGGTAGAGTTCTATTTTAAAACTGAGTCTCACTAAGTTGCTGAGGCTGTCCTTGAACCTGTGATCCTCCTGTCTCAGCCTCCCAAGTACTGGGATTACAGGCGTGTGTCACCAAGCCCGGCTATCCCTTATTTATATGCTTGTGCCAAGGGCTGTGTTAAGAGGTAGGGACTCCATGATAAGTATTCAATTTAAGGTTATGATTGTTGAGTTAAGAGAGTATAGTAGAAGCTGGGCGTGGTGGCGCATGCTTGTAATCCCAGTACTTGGGAGACTGAGACCGGAGGATCCAGGTTCGCGGCCAGCCTCAGCTACTTAGTGAGGCCTCTGCAACTTAGTGAGACCCAGTTCCAAAAATAAAGAATAAAGAATAAAAAATAGGGCTGGGGGGGTAGTCCGGAGGTAGAATGCCCCTGGGTTCAATCCCCAGTACTGCAAAAAAAAAAAAAGAAAGAAAGAAAGAGTGCAGTAGAAGAAATAGTGAAATTAGTCCTAGGAAGAGAGAGAAATGGAAGTAGCCTTTGAGGTAAACCTTGAAAGGCAAATGGAAATTCCCTGAGGTAGGGTGGGAGTGATGGGACCCTTGCCATGTATTAAATTGTGTCACTGTGGTAGGAAAGACTTAGAAGCTGAGTGACATCCAGGAGTACAGTTCCTTCTTGAAATGGTTGTCTGGAAGCATGAATTAGTTCCAGTGAGATTGATGTAGTTGTGAACAATTTGAACATAATGGGAATTTGAGTTTGCTGGGCACGGTTTCACTGGTGAGAAATACTAGGTGAACACAGAAAAGTGAACCCAGTTGTGTTAGGCTGAGATAGGATCGCAGGTTCGAGGACAGCCTCAGCAAGTAGTGAGACTTTCATCAACCTAGTGAGACCCTGTTTCATAATAAAAATAAAATAGGGCTGTAGCTAAGAGATAAAATGTCTGCCGGGCGTGGTGGCGCATGCTTGTAATCCCGGTACTTGGGAGGCTGAGACAGGAGGAGCACAGATTTGCTGCCAGCCTCAACAACCTTGTGAGGCCCTCCACAACTTAGTGAGACCCTGTTTCAAAATAAAAACTAGGGCTGGTGATGTAGCTCAGAGGTAGAATGCCCCGAGTTCAATCCCCAGTACCACACACACACACACCCAAAAAAATGAATACCTGAGATAAACAACGTAAAAGGAAGAAAGATTTATTTTCTCTCAGTTTCAGAATTTTTAGTCCATGATCTCTTAGGCCTATGGCAAGGCTGAACACAGTGGGAGCTCATGGTGGAGCAAACCTGCTCACATCATGGCCTCTGGGAAGAGTGGGTAAGGAGGCGGTTCCCAGTGATCCACTTCCTCCAGGTCAGCCTCACCGCTCCCAGTCACCATTAGCTGGGGACCAAGCTTCAATTTGTGAGCTTTGGGGAACATTTAAGATCCGAACCATAGCTGGTGCATGCTGTAATCCCAGTGACTGGGGAGAATGATGCAGGTTTGAGGCTCAGCAACTTAGCAAAACTCTATGGTGCGCACCTATAATCCCAGAATTTGGGAGGCTGAGACTGGATGATCCTAGGTTGGAGGCAGCCTCAGCGATTTAATAAGACCCTGTTTCAAAAATAAAAAGGGTGGGGGGAGGTGTAGCTTGGTAGAATGCCCCTGGGTTCAACCTCCAGCACCCAAAAAAGAAATATATAGGTAGAGAGAACACACACAGGTGGGGAGTGGAAGGAAACACAAGTCATGGCAGTAACAAGTTAAGGCCTTGGGAATTTGCTGTTTTGGTGGCTTCTCAACCATTTTTATCCTTTTTTTTTTTTGTTTTTGTTGTTGTTGTTTGTGGTACTGGGGATTGAACCCAGGGGCATTCTACTCTGAGCTACACCCCAGCCCTTTTTTTTTTTTTTTTTTTTGTGGTACTGGGGATTGAACGCAGGGGCGTTCTACCTCCGCGCTACACCCCCGGCCCTATTTTTTATACTTTATTTTTTTGAAACCGGGTCTCACGAAGTTGCGGAGGGCCTTACTAAGTAGAGAGACAGAGATAGACAGACAGAGAGAGAGAGAAAGAGAGAGACAGGGAGAGAGAGAGAGCTGAGGCTGGCCGCGAACCCGGATCCTCTGGTCTCCGCCTCCCAAGTACTGGTATTACAAGTGTGCGCCACCACGCCCGGTGCCTATTTTTTTTTTTATTCTTTTTTTTTTGGTGGTACTGGGGATTGAACCCAGGGGCATTCTACCTCCAGGCTACACCCCCAGCCCTATTTTTTATTCTTTATTTTGAAACAGGGTCTCACTAAGTTGCAGAGGGCCTCACTAAGTGGCTGAGGCTAGCCGTGAACCTGGATCCTCTTATCTCAGCCTCCCAAGTACTGGCATTACAAGCGTGCACCACCATGCCCAGCTCCATTTTTATCCTTTACTGTTGTTTGTCCTCAGAGAATCATGGTGAGGGTATCCTGGCCTTAATAATACACCTGGGTTTTTGAGGCTGATAAGAATGTTTGAGAGTTGGTGAGTGAAAGAGTATGTGCGCGCCAGGCATGGCGCACACACACGCTTGTAATCCCAGTACTTGGGGGGCTGAGACAGGAGAATCACAGGTTCCTGGCCAGGCTTAGCAACATAGTGAAACCCTCTGCAACTTAGTGAGACCCTGTTTCAAAATGAAGAATAAAAAGATAGGAGCTGGGCATGGTGGCACACGCTTGTAATCCCAGTACTTGGGAGGCTGAGACAGGAGGATTGCAGGTTCGTGGCCAGCCTCAGCTACTTAGTGAGACCCTCTGCAACTTAGAAACTTTACAAATTAAAAAAATACGGCTGGGGGTGTAGCTCAGAGGTAGAATGTCCCTGGGTTCAACCCCTAGTACCCCCCAAAAAACAAATAGGGCCGGTGATGTAGCTTGGAGGTAGAATTCCCCTGGGTTCAATCCCCTGTACCCCTCTCCCCCCCACACACAGAGTACATGCACATACCTAACAAGCCACGAGTTAGTGAGAAGCACATGCCATGATGTGAACAGCTAACAAGCCATGAGCAAGCCAGGAGTGCATTTGCCCTTTGTCCCCTCATGGTCCCTGACTGCCTCTGTTTGGCTAATGGGCTTCATTAGGCTCATAAGATAATTTCATGAGTCATGAAAGACCTAGTTACTCAGAGTATTACTAAACATTCCTCATTCCAAGCATGGGTGCTTGTATCTGAGTGCCCACTGTGTCTCTCCTCTCTCCCCCTCTCCCCATGTGCTACTTTCTGCTTTGACCAATTTCATTCATCTAGGCCCTGCAAAAATCTCAGGAATGACTATTTGGCATAAATAGCTCTAGGAGAGGGCTGCCCAGCATTGTACCCATGCCCACTTTCTTCAACCTCTGGATCCTCCTCCAAGTCAGAGCAGTTGTGATAAGCTACATCTATCTTGTCAAGTCTTTTCTGGAAATGAATAAAAAGTGTTACCGAGAGCCTGGAACATTTATTCTAGTTCCTCCTGAGGATGAAGGCCTGCTTTGCTTGATTCAGTAGCACTCACACTTGTAAGAAGAGCTACAACTTCTTGTTCTTCTGATAGAATATATATTACTTGGTTTATTAATCATCTTTCCAGGTAGAATATATACACCATGTGCAGGCATTTTGTTCTGGTTTTTTGAATCAGTACTATATTGTCAGCCCTTCATATCCATGGATTCTGTGTCCACAGATGAAACCAGTTGAGGGTTGAAAATACTTGGGAGGGCTGGGGATGTAGCTTAGCAGTAGAGCATTTCTAGCATGTGTGATATCCTGGGTTTGGCTCCCTAGTACTGCAAAAAATAAGAAAAGAGGAGAGGTGCTACTGGTGGGGCAGCTCCATTCATGCCAAATATATAGTCTCTTTTCTTTTTCTTTTTTTTTTGGTACTGGGGATTCAGCCCAGGGGCATTCTACCACTGAGCTACACCCCCAGTCCTATTTTTTATTCTTTATTTTGAAACAGGGTCTCACTAAGTTGCGGAGGGCCTCACTAAGTAGCTGAGGCTAGCCGCAAACCTGGATCCTCTGGTCTCAGCCTCCCAAGTACTGGGATTACAAGTGTGCCACCACACCTGACTATGTAGTCTCTTTTCTTATCATCACTATTATTTTGGCACTGGGGATTCACTGAGCTGCACCACCAACCCTATTTATTTATTTAGTGGTACTGGGGATTGAACCCAGGGGCATTCTATCTCGGAGCTACACCCTGGGCCTTTTTTTTTATTTTTTGTTTTTGAAACAGGGTTTCTCTAGGTTGCTGAGAATTTTGTTACATTGGTGAGGCTGTCCTTAAACCTGTAATGCTCCTATCTCAGCCTCCCAAGTACTGGGATTATAGGTGTGCGCCACTGTGCCTGACTTATTTTTTTATCTTTTTTTTTTTTTTGCAGTACCGGGGATTGAACCCAGGGGCATTCTACCTCCGCGCTACATCCCCAGCCCTATTTTTTATACTTTATTTTGAAACCGGGTCTTACGAAGTTGCGGAGGGCCTCACTAAGTAGAGAGAGAGAGAGAGAAAGAGAGAGCGAGCTGAGGCTGGCTGTGAACCCGGATCCTCTGGTCTCTGCCTCCCAAAGTACTGGGATTACAAGCGTGCGCCACCATGCCCGGCTCAACTTATTTTTTATCTTGAAACAGGGTTTTTATTTTGAAAAAGTGGTGGAGGACTTTGCTAAGTTGCTAAGACTGTCTTCGAACCTGCGATCTTCCTGCCTCAGCCTCCCAAGTACTGGGATTATGGGCATGCTCCATCACGCCTGACTCTATAATCCTACTTTTGAAATTCCATCTAGGGAGATACTTAAAATGGGAATGATTATAAGTTTATGACTTGTAAAGGGAAGATGTGAGCCAGGCAGCTGGAACCAGCCAGTGGCCATTCAGTCACTGATACATTGGCATTCCTTGGATTGAATTCTATAGGGTTATGGCTTCTCTGCTTTTGCAGCACCAACTTGAAGAGTTTCTCTTGGCCACCTTATCCAGAAGCCAGGAGACAAGGCCTTGGATCAGAATAGAACTGCTTTGTGATCGCCACATTGAGCAGAGGTCCTGCTGTCCCCGTGCACCTTCTCCCTGTGGGAAAATGCACAAGGAGCCACATGAGGGTCAAGGTGTGGCTACTGTGGAAGAACCAGAGCCCACGGGGTTAGATCTCTGATTTTAGTAGGCACTTTTGTCCGACCCTGCTGCCTTGGCGTGGTTTGAGGGCTCCGGCCAGCTACAGGGCTGGGCTAGACTTTTTATGAGAACATCTCCTTGGACCTCATTATGTTTCTGTTGTGCCCCCTCTCCCACTCTTTCTCCTGACTTTTCCTTTCTTTGCTCTTGGAACTACAGTAGTATGAGATTCAGTGATAGTTGGTTCTAGTCTAACACTCTGCTGCTTGCCTAACAATTCGTTTCTAGGTATTATGTATCAGACTCTTATATAACATGGTAGATACACTAATAATCTTATGTATGCCATATATGCATATAATTATATATACATCATGTTCCTACTAGGGTTGGGGAAGAGTCAACTTTTTAAGTGTCCATAATAGCTTTATTGGAAAAAATAAACCTCTAATAATATCAGAATGATGTAGACCAATAAAAGTTTGTAAGAACATAAAGCCCTGGAGTTCTCCCAGCTCTTATCCATTTAGTCTCCTCTCTCCTGCACTCCGGCACCACCTCTGAGCTGTGAGCTTTCTTCTCACCTGGGTTATGCTGAGTCTCCTCCCAGGTTCACATTTTGACTTCTAACTGTTCTCACCGGCTCCATCTTAAAACCTTGACTGCCCTGCCTCAAGGCTATGGTTTATGAGGGTTGTTTTGATTCAAACCCTTGTCACCTCTGCTGTCCTCATCCCCCCAATCAACACAGTACTTCTCTCCAATAACCTTCCTCCCTCTGCCCATCCCGCCTACTCGGTTTTTTCTTGACCAGCTCTCCTATCTTTTTATTTATTTTTTCTTTTTTGTGGTACTGAGGATTGAACCCAGGGGTGTTCTATTTCTGAGCTACACCCCCAACCTTATTTTATTTTGAAACGGTCTACCTAAATCGTTGGAGCTGTCCTCAAACCTGTGATCCTCCTGTCTCAGCCTCCCAAGTACTGTGATTACAGGCGTGCGGCCTCCTAGGTAGCCCAGCTTGACCCTCAGTACAGTTTGGGCTTGGAGTGCAATCCCTTTGCTGCTGTTGTACTGTGCTCACTGGTCTCCTTTTAGTCCCCCCAGCCTGTCCATTCCAGGTTTTCAATGTTTCTTTCTTCTTGAAACAAACGCTGGGCTTTTTGGTTGTTTGTTGTTGTTATTGTTTTGCAGTGCTGGGAATGGAACCCAGGGCTTCCTTGCACATGCTAGGCAAGCACCTGACCACTGAGCTACATTCCCAGCAATATGCATGCTGGGTTTTGTCTAAATGAGAATCCAGGCTCTTATAATGTTGTTTCTGCCTTTTTAGTTCTCTCTTTTTATTTATTTTGAAACAGGGCCCCACTAAATTGCAGAGGGCCTCACTAAGTAGCGAAGGGCCTCACTAAGTAGCTGAGGCTGCCTGTGAACCTGCGATCCTCCAGTCTCAGCCTCCCAAGTACTGGGATTACAAGCATGTTCCACCATGCCCGGCTTTTTTAGCTTTCTCTTAAAGGCTGCTCTTTATCTGCAGCCTTCCCACGTGTGCACATGTTCTGAAATGTCTACCTTGCCCCAGTCCTCCCGCCTGAGTTTTCCAGCCACCTTTGGCCCAATCTGTCTGGCTTTCTACTATTGAAACTACCCTCAGCACTTGTTTCTGTTCCCCTTCCCTCATTACATTGTGGTTCTTGCAGAGTAACCAACTAGGTACCATGGCCTGAGTGTTTCTCTCTCGCCCTCAAGGCTTTAGGAATTCCTGGCCATTTCCAGTCAGGGGTGGCTGCTCCTCTGCCCGGTCTTTCTTTAGTGGTAAGGGTACCATCAGCCACCCGCTCTTATCCTTAAGTCATATGCTTTCTCAGTAAACATGAGGGCATGGCTGGGCATGGTGGCACATGCCTGTAATCCCAGGACCTGGGAGGCTGAGACAGGAGGATCACAGATTTAAGGCCAGTCTCAGCAATTTAGTGAGACCCTGTTTCAAAAGTAAAAAATAAAATAGGACTGGGGATGCAGCGTGGAGGTAGAATGCCCCTGGGTTCCATCCCTAGTATCACAGAAAAAAAAAATTATTCTGTGAACCTGCGATCCTCCTGTCTCAGCCTCCCAAGAACTGGGATTACAAGCGTGCGCCACCACACCCATCCAAAAAAAAGAATTTTGGACATCTTAAAATAAATGTGAGATTAAGGACATAAATTGCCTAGTGTTTAGCAAAGCACCCAGGTGGCAGGAAGGACTGGTAAAGCACTGAATTGAGCTTTGTCCTACAGTGTGAGTGGCAGCAGATTTATCAAGTTTATATCTGTTTTTCAGGGCTTGAAGATACTGAAGCCTACCTGGCCCTAAGATCGTTGTGAGCCAGAGGATGAGTATCCAGTGGGCATAAGAGATTGAGAGTATCCAACCTCCCTGCAAACCGTGGTGTAGATCACTTCTGCGTCTGGAGATTGGAGCCAAGGAGCACAATGAGCACAGTATGTTCTATCTGCTCGTGAGTTTTGTTTCCAGGGCTCGTTAACTACGTTAACTACGTTGTTCCTTGCAGCACATTAAAGGAAGGACAGAAAGGGTCTTCTAGGTAACCCTCATTCTTGTGTGTGGGGGTGGGGGGGTACTGGGGATTGAACCTAGGGGCATTCTGCCTCTGAGCTACATTCCCAGCCCTTGTGATTTTGTGTGTGTGTGTGTGTGTGTGTGTGTGTGTGTGTGTGTGTGTGTGTTACTGGGGATTGAACCCAGAGGCATTCTACCTCTGAGCTACATCCCCAGCCCTATTTTTTATTCTTTATTTTGAAACAGGGTCTCACTAAGTTGTGGAGGACTTCACTAAGTAGCTGAGGCTGGCCGCGAACCTGTGATCCTCCTGTCTCAGCCTCCCAAGTACTGGGATTACAAGCGTGCACCACCAAGCTTGGCTCTGATTTTTTATTTTGAAACAGTCTCGAGGTTGCTGAGGCTAGCCTCTAAACTGTGATCCTCCTGTCTCAGCCTCCCAAGTATTGGGATTACAAGTGTGCGCCACCATCCCGGCTTAACCCTAATTTTTTTTTTTTTTTGCGGTACCGGGGATTGAACCCAGGGGCGTTCTACCTCCAAGCTACACCCTTGGCCCTATTTTTTATACTTATTTTGAAACCTGGTCTCATGAAGTTGCGGAGGGCCTCACTAAGTGGAGAGAGAGAGAGACGGGGAGAGAGAGAGAGAGAGCTGAGGCTGGCCGCGAACCCGGATCCCCTGGTCTCTGCCTTCCAAAGTACTGGGATTACAAGCGTGCGCCACCACGCCCGGCTTAACCCTAATTTTTAAGGCTTGTGCGTGGAGTTTTTGAAGGAGTATTGTGGGGTCCTTTGTTAGTTGCACCAGCCTGCCTGTCTTCAGCTGAATTCAGATATTGAGGGTGGTACCCCCCAAGACAGAAGACTGAGACAGAATGGGGTAGAGTTTCAAGTATCATATCTTATGAGCAATTGTCAGTTGTCCTAGAAATATTAAGGCTCTTTGGTTTTTTAATTATTTGCAACCTAATTTTCCATTTTCCCTTCTGTGTCATATCCCTGTTTTTAACATAAGCATAATGGCAACGATCCAGTGGAAGATTTTTTACACTCAGTGACCACCCGAGTGGATCAGTCATTGTAAATCCTGTTTAGACTTCTTGTCACACCTCTGAGACAGCTGTGGTTTGGTGTAACCCAGATGTCACGTGGAGTCCCTTGAGCTCTACAGAAGATTACCTAAAAGCCCCCCTGCCCTATTTACTCCCTGCTGACAAAGCTCCTCTATAAGATTGCTCATATGATCTAAATTCAGAGCAAATATGTTCTGAGATACACCGAGTTCCTCAGCAGGTGGATCAGATGTGAAACAGCCTCGTTGTCTCTTCCCAGGCTCCAGAGGGTCTTTGATTGGTATTGTGAAGATGGAGAGTGGTGGGGGCAGGATGAAGCTGAACAGACAGATCCTGGTGTGAACAGCGAGGGGACGAGGTTCTGTTCACACCCTCTGGTCCTTTTGTGTCCTCAGCTTTTTCCATCTCTTCCTGACCATCTCTAGCCCCCATTGCTGAGCCTCCAGGACCCACTGTTGATATTTGTATACAAAATGGCTAAGCTTCCCTGCCTCCCTTTTTGTGGTATTGAGGACTGAACACAGGAGTGCTCTACCACTGTCCTATGCCCCAGCCTCCCTTTTTTTGTGGTACTGGGAATTGAACCCAGGGACATTCTACCCCTGAGCTACACCCCCAGCCCTGTTTTATTTTTATTTTGAAATAGGGTCTTGCTAGGTTGATGACAGTATCACTACTTGCTGAGGCTGTCCTTGAACCTGTGATTCTCCTGTCTCAGTCTCCCAAGTAGGAGACTATACTGGGATTATAGGTGTGCGCCATGACACCCAGCTTACCCCCAGCCATTTTTTTTTTTTTTTTGCGGTACCGGGGATTGAACGCAGGGGTGTTCTACCTCCGCGCTACACCCCCGGCCCTATATTTTATACTTTATTTTGAAACCGGGTCTCACGAAGTTGCGGAGGGCCTCACTAGGTAGAGAGAGAGAGAGAGACAGGGAGAGAGAGAGAGAGAGAGAGAGAGAGAGAGCGTGAGTGAGCTGAGGCTGGCCGCGAACCCGGATCCTCCGGTCTCCACCTCCCAAAGTACTGGGATTACAAGCGTGGGCCACCACGCCCGGTCCCCCATCCCTTTTTATTTTCGAAACAGTCTCACTAAGGCCAGTTATCACTGGCTGGAACGTGTGAGCCTCCTGTCTGAGCCTCCCAAGGACTGGGATTATAGGTTTGCACCTTCACACACCTCCCTCCTTTTAAGGGCAGGTGATCCCCCACCGTGGTCCTTTATCTGCAGGTTGCCATCCTAGCTCACAAGTAAGGAAATAGATATCCTAAGCCTTACCTCAAAAGCCCCATCTCTGCCCAGGTAGGGTCAGAACAGGCAGAGCAATGTGGCCTTTATGAGATTTTGTAAAGTTGGCTAAAATTCCCAAAAGTTTCTGTGCGAAAAACTTCTGGGACTGTAAATCATGGTCTCTTTTCACCAAAATCTATGGACTCTTCTAGCGCTTCCTGTGAAGAGGTGAGTCAGGACCAGAGTAATGAGAGGACAGAAAAGGGTGAGTCTGCAAGTGTCCCAGGATGTAACAGACCCCTCCTCGCTGTCCTCGGGGAGTGGAGGTGGAGGAGGGCCTGAGGACAGCTTGGGAGGATGGATGTCCTTAGGATGGAGAGGACTTTTTTTTTTTTTTTTGCGGTACTGGGGATGGAACCCAGGGGCATTCTACCTCCGAGCTACACCCCCAGCCCTATTTTTTTATTCTTTATTTTGAAACAGGGTCTCACTAAGTTGCAGAGGGCCTCACTAAGTAGCTGAGGCTGGCCGCAAACCCGGATCCTCCGGTCTCAGCCTCCCAAGTACTGGGATTACAAGCATGCACCACCATGCCCGGCTTGGAGAGGACTTTTGAGTAGGTTTTTATTTTTTTGTGTGTGTGGTACTGGGGTTTGAACTCCAAGCTACATCCCAGCCCTGTTTTATTTTTTATTTTGAAACAGGGTCTCACTAAGTTGCAGAGGGCCTCACTATAAGTTGCTGAGACTGGCCAGGAATCTGCAGTCCTCCTGTCTCGGCCTCCCAAGTACTGGGATTACAGGCCTGTGCCACCGTGCCCTGCTTGAGTAGGTTTTTGGAAGCTGTGAGGGAGTTGGCCAAGTGAAGGGGAGGTACAGAGCAGGCCAGGCTGGGAAGAAGCCAGGCCAAGGGCATGAAGAGGCCAATAGAACAGCCAGGAAAGTCGTTGCCCCTGCAGGGTATTCAGGGTCCAGGACCCATGGCTGCTTCTCTGGCTCCCTCGGGGGCCCACAGAGCACACTGGTAGCTGGCTGGGTGATAAGGGCTCTGCCTTAGTCTAAGAAAGACTTGGCCTGCCCCAGTGGAAGGAGGCTTGAGGACAACTTGTTAGGTATTCTGCTGGCACCAGGCCTAGAACTCAATTGACCGGAAGGTCAGAAGTTTTGAGCTGCTGCTGTCTCTCACCTCTAGGCCCTCCCAGGGACGGATGGCTCTGTGCACTGTAGATCTATGGGAAGGTGCTAATAAACCCAGCTCCATTACCCAACTTTCTCTAGCTGCTTTTTGATAGAGTAGCAAAACACAAGTAAAATTAGAATTAGTCTTATCTCTGTTGCCTAGGAGTTGGGCTGGGTTTTGGACTTTCTTGGATCTTGTGCAAATCTCATCCTTATCATTCAGCCCTTCGTGAGAGCTGGGTGGGTACAGTGGCACAAGTCTGTAATCTCAGTACTTGGAAGGATGAGACAGGAGGATCACAGGTTCGAGGACAGCCTCAAGAGTTTCCTGGGACCAAATACCCCCTTGAAAAGCCTACAGAGCTGGGATAATACCGTCTTCCATTTATGCTTTATGCTCTCCGCTTTCCATCATTATCTCACTTGGTTCTCCTAACACCTCCACAAAGCTGAGTCTAGTGAGGGACTTTAGACTTAGGAGTGAAAAGTGTCCCAGGTAGCCCAGTGTGAAGGACAGCAGGCCCCATGACAAGTGAGAAGCAGGACAGACTGGGCAGAGGGGGATCCAGCACAGGAGCGCTGTGGAGTCAGGACTGGCAAGAGCAGTGTGGGGCAGGAACAGCAAGGTGACAGGCTCTGGTGGAAGGTTATGTCACTTGGGGAAGACTCATGAGGGCATGGTCTCAGCTGTCTTGAGGACAGCCAGGTCAGAAATGCTGGAGCATGTTAGCAAAGCAGTGGCCCAGGGATCTGGAGGAAGGAAGCACAGAGTGCAGACGAGTGCCTTCCTGGCTTCAGTGGCCTCAGGAGCCACCGAGCACAGGCTGACAACAATTGGTTCTTTGAGCTTGGGAGGAGGGCGTTTGTTAGGGTGAGGCACACCTGATAATCTTTTAAAAGGTTAGAGGCCACGTTACCCAAAGGAAGAATAAATAGCTTTCCACAGTGGCTAGACACTCAGGAAGGGCTGGGGATGTGACTCAGTGGTAGAGCCCTTGCCTGGCATCTGCAATGCCCTGGCGTCAATTCCAGGACTGCCAAAAAAGAAAAGAAACCTGGGCATGGTGGTGCATACGTGTAATCCCAGTACTCGGGAGACAGACAGGAGGATTGCAGGTCCGTGGCCAACCTCAGCAACTTAGTGAGGCCCTCCACAACCACCAAAAAAGAAAAAAGGAAAAGAAACTCTGGAAACTCAAGTTATTTAGGCTGATTAAACAAAGAAGTGAGAGCTGGGCGTGGTGGCGCACGCTTGTAATCCCAGTACTTTTGGAGGCGTAGGATCCGGGTTCGCGGCCAGCCTCAGCTCTCTCTCTCTTTCTCTTTCTCTCTCTCTCTCTCTCTCTCTACTTAGTGAGGCCTTCTGCAACTTCGTGAGATGCAGTTTCAAAATAAAGTATAAAAAATAGGGCCGGGGGTGTAGCGCGGAGATAGAACGCCCCTGGGCTCAATTCCCGGTACCGCAAAACAAAAAAAAACAAAGGAGTGTGTAGCTCAGTGGTAGAGCACTTGCCCAGCATGAGGAGATCTCTGTAAGCAGTCAGTGTTTTTGATTCTCAAGGTTTATTGTTTGGTTTTTGTTCCTATATTTTGAGGTACTGGGGATTGAACCCAGGGGCACCCTACTAATGAGCTACATTCCAGCCCTTTTTACTTTATTATTATAAGACAGGGTCTCTCTAAGTTGTCCAGGCTGGACTTGAACTTACGATCTTCCTGCCTCAGCTTCCCAAGGTGCTGGGATCACAGGCGTGTGCTACTGTGCCTGGATTCCTATCTCAAATTTTGAAAGGACCCCAACCTCAAGTCTCATTGCTGGCCTTCTACTCTTAAGTTGAACCATTCCTATATTGACCTGTTTATTCTTCCTAAAACCCTGTCAGCCTGGAACTCATGTGACTATTTCTTTTCCCCTGATACCCTCAGAGAAAGCGTCGTGGTGGAACAGTAAGTTCAAGACAAGCCCAGAAGCGAACTCGGGAAGCAACCTCCACACCCGAGATTTCCTTGGAAGCAGAAATAGAACTTGTGGAAAGTGGTAAGATTGCCAGGGACGCTGGACCATGGTGTGTGAGAGTGGAGAAGGAGTGGTGTAGTTCAGAATTGTGCAAGCTGGACCCAGGCGGCACCCAGCACTGCAGCCTGCTAGCTGTTGGGCCTCGTGCGAGGTATAGACCACCTGAACCTTGCTTCATCCTCTGCAACGGGATGATGCCAGTGCCTGCAGCATAGGGTGTTGTAGGACTGGACTAAGTCAGTCAGTACTATGGAGCACTTGGGACTGTACATGACAGATGCCACATAAGAGTTAGTTTTTAGAAATTGCTGTCAGAGCCGGGTGTGGTGGCTTCCTATCTCAAATAGGAATCCTAGTACTTGGGAGACGGAGACAGGAGGATCGCAAGTTCGCAGCCAACCTCAGCTAATTAGTGAGGCTCTATGCAACTTAGTGAGACCCTGTTGCAAAATAAATAATAAAAAATAGGGCTGGGGGTGTAGCTTGGAGGTAGAATGCCACTGGGTTCAGTCCCCAGTACTGCAAACAAACAAACTGCTGTCAGTGTTTTTGTGAGACATGGCCAATCTTAGACTCACCTGCCATTCCTGGCATAAGGCCATGCTGAGCACATCTGCCTCCTTTGGCACTCTAGTGCTTTCATGGGCTTCGAAGCAGCCATTGATTGAGCTCTAACCCTCTGGTGATATGGGACAGGATGGGAGACTGCCCTGGAGCCACCTTTTCGGTTTGAATTCCCATCCCAGATATGCTTGACATGATGAAGTAACTTGGCTTTCCTCTTCTACTTTTCATTAAGACAAAAAAACTCCCAAAAAGGCCAGCTTGTTGACAGATTGGCCTGTGTCAGATCTTGGTTTAGGCAGAGACCAGATTGGATTTCCCCTTTTGCCTGTCCAGGAAAGTGTCAAAGGGTATGAATCAAGTGCTTTTGCTCTACATATATGAAAGTTCTTTTTGTAACTGTGGTGCCTGAGAACCGACATTTTAAAGAGAATCAGTGGCCAGACATGGTGGCATACGCCTATAATCTTGACTATTCCAGAGGCTGAGGCAAGAAGATTGTAAGCAAGGCCGGCCTGGGTGATGTAATGAAACCTTGTCTCAAAATAAAAAAATAGCCAGGTGTGGTGGTGCACATCTGTAATCCGGTACTTGGGAGGCTGAGACAGGAGGATCTGAGGTTCAGAGCTAGCCTCAGCAACTTATCTAGGCCCCTAGCAACTTATGAAGACCCTGTTTAAAAAAAAATAGGTCTGGGGGTATAGCTCAGAGGTAGAACACCCCTGGGTACAATCCCCAGTGCCACACACCAAAAAAAAAAAAAAGAGAGAGAGAGAGAGAAAAGCAGCTTAGTATCTTAGTATGAAATAGGTTTCATGGGCTTCCCAGAGTAACTGACTTTGTATGGTCTCTTTAACTTCTCACAGTAAATTTCTGAAACCTTTGTCTTCTTTACCTAGGGGCCAGGACCCTGACCATCCATATCCAAAGCTGTCTGTGTGTGACTCTGAACACACAAGTGGTCTCTGGGAGGACTCAGGATCTCAGGCGGGGAAGGGCTTGCTGCTTTCCAGTGTAGCACTGTTGGCCTGCAGGCAGTCTAACCTCTAATCTCTGTGCAAGGTGGTGTGTGCAAGCTGCCCACTGGAGTGCTGCTTTTGTGAGAGCCAACAGTTGTGTCCACTGGAAAGAGAATGGCTCAAGAAATTATACTGTAACAGTGTGTAGGTATATTAGGTGGCTATTCTTAATAAGGAATGAGGTCAGCTGGGCGTGGTGGCACATACCTGTAATCCTGGTACTTGGGAGGCTGAGACAGATCCTCTCGGAGGATCACAGATTCAAGGACAACCTCAGCAACTTAGTGAGGCTCTCAGCAATTTAGTGAAACCCTGTTTCGAAAAAAACAACATAGGGCTGGGGGTGTAGCTCAGAGGTAGAACACCCCTGGGTACAAATCCCAGTACTGCAAAAGAAAAAAAAAAGAGATCATTTTGTGTAAGGTACATTGTATGTGCATCTATGATATATTTTATTTATGTGGAACTTTTTTGGTTCAAAAAATAAAACAATTATTTTTTATTTATAAATGTAAATAGGATATGTTAAATGCATTACAAGTCACTTCGTCTAAACAAATGTTGGACCAGTACTGTTTCTAAAAATCTTAGCCTGATGCTGAGCACTGTAGTGCAGACCTGAATTCTATCTACTTAGGAGACTGAGGCAGACTTGCAAATTCAAGGCCAGCTTGGGCAACTTAGTGAGATCCTGTCTCAAAATAAAGTGTAAAAGAGTGAGGATGTAGCTCAGTGTTAAAGTACTCCTGGGTCAGTCTTCAGTACTGAAGAATAAAATCCTAACCACATACTTATTATGTTAATACTAATGAGAAATAAGCCAGGCATGGTGGCTCATGCCTGTAATCCCAGTACTTGGGAGGCTGAGATGGGAGGATTGCAGATTTGTGGCTAGCTTCAGCAAAAAAAAATTTTTTTTTTTTGCGGCACCAGGGATTGAACCCAGGGGCGTTTTACCTCCAAGCTACACCCCCGGCCCTAGTTTTTATACTTTATTTTGAAACTGGGTCTCATGAAGTTGCGGAGGCCTCACTAAGTAGCTGAGGCTGGCCGCGAACCCAGATCCTCCAGTCTCTGCCTCCCAAGTATTGGGATTACAAGCGTGCGCCACCATGCCCGGCTAGCTTTAGCAATTTAGTGAGACTTTCAGCAGTCTAGCAAGAGCCTGTTTCAAAACAAATTAAAAAAAGGGCTGGGGTTGTAGCTCAGAGGTAGTCCTCAGTATTACTACTAAATAAATAAATAAATAAATAAATAAATAAATAAATGTAATGAGAGCATTCTACCTCTGAGCTACGTCCCCACCCCTTTTTGTTTTTTGTTTTGAAACAGGTTATTGCTAGGTTGCTGAGAGTCTTGCTACACTGTTGAGAGTGGCCTTGAACCTGTGATCTCCCTGTCTTAGACTCCCAGGTATTGTGATTACAGGTGTGTACCACCATGCTTGGCTCTCAGTGATCTATTTGTAAAAACCATACTCCGCAGTTGGCAAAGTACTGGAAGAGCGGCCTTTTGGGCTATCACTCTGAAAAAAGGGCTGGATCTTGATCTTTGCATTGTGTATGCCAAGGAGTTTACTTTTTTGGTACTGAGGATTGCATCCAGGGGCATTCTATCTCTAGGCTACACCCCCAGCTCTATTTTTTATTTTTACTTTGAAACAGAGTCTCCTTAGGTTGATGAGAGTCTCACTACTTGCTAAGGCTGTCCTCTAACCTGTGATCCTCCTGTCTCAGTACTGGGATTACAGGCATGCGCCACCATGCCTGGCTGGCCCTATTTTATTTTTTATTTTGAGACAAGTTCTCACTAAGTTGCTGAGGCTGTTGGCCTCAAGTCTTTGATCCTCCTGTCTCAGCCTCCAAGTACTGGGATTACAGGTACAGGCCACCACGCCCAACTTCTAGTATTTTTTTTTCTTGAAAAACAAAAATAACAAAATAAAGCTAGACACCAGTATAACAAAATAATTAGTTTTGGGTGTTGGGAAGGTAAGTGTTTATATGTTATTTTTCTGATTTTTTTTTTTCTAAAATGATTTTAAGAGATGGAGTTATTTGCTGAATTTTTTCCCTTCAGTTTAATTAAGCCCTTCCATTTAATTGAACTAAAAACATGTTGTCAGACAAACCAGCCCTTCTAATACTCTTTGAAATGCTTTATTTTGAAGCTGGAGATGAAATCGTGGACCTCACCTTTGAATCTTTAGAGCCCGTGGTCGTCGACCTGACTCACAATGACTCTGTTGTGGTAAGTGTTTGAGTGTGAGAATTGACCAGCGTTTGAGTGTGAGGATTGGCCAGCATTTGAGTGTGAGGGTTGGCCAGTGTTTGAGTGTGAGAATTGGCCAGTTTTTGAGTATTGGTCCCTGGTCAGTACTAGCATCTGAAGACCTTGATCACAGATTACAGGTCAGGGTTAGAGCTTGTGCCCAGGAAGCTCATTCATTCGATGATGAGAACCCCAAATGAAAACTGTTTCTAGAAAATCCTTTGTTGTGTCTTTGCTTATGGAGTAGGGGCTGGGTGGCCCTGGCTGCTCCACAGCTGGACACAGAAGTGTTGGGGAGAATCTGAAGGCCTTCACATTTCTCCAGTCCCTCATTCCACAATTTACACCCGCTCTGTGGCCCCCGGCATGTTCCTTAACCTTATTCACTTCAGCCATAAAGTGGGGACAAGCTGCCCATGTCAGCAGGGTTTGTGAGGATTAGAAGAAGGCCTGTGTTTGACTGGCGCCTGTGGTGCCCTGCCACGTGAGTTTCCGCCCTCCAGCTGAAGGAGCACTTGTTCTGCACTGCCATTGGGAAATCTCTCATTTGAGAAGCACTTGCCAGTTAGGTGGACCTCGGGGAAGCCAGTGCCCCACCCACGACTGGATGTCTTGGCCCTGTCCTGACTCCAGAGAGGGTGGAGCCGAGAGGCTGTGGTGTCCATTTCTACCCAGGGCCGACTCTGGTGGGGAGTTGGTACGCCCATGTGCAGCCTGATCAGAGGACATTAGAAGTTATTTCTGGCCCACCTGCTCCACGGTGCTACAGGCATGCACCTGGGTGTGGGTCTGGGCGTCTGGTCAGTTCACTGGCCAGCATCCTGAGGGCAGATTGCCTCTCTCATTGTGCCTCTAGGTGGCTACTGATACCATGTGCCAGAACCGCTACTGCGCCCCACATACTTGTGGGGCGGAGGCAGTGGCGCATCCAACTGCACTGGGCGAGTCCTGCCAAGGAAGTCTGTGTGATCAGGGCTGGGGTGCTACTAGCTGAGTCTCCTTCAGTCCTGGGGCTTACTGGTTTGGGGTTATCCTGAGGAACTGACACCAGGCTGTCAGAATAGTGGTATAAACCATAGGCATCACTTCCTGGCTTGCACATACCTTGAGGGTCACACTGAGAGGCTTCAAGACTTCAATAAGCAGCACAGGCTGATGGGAGGCTGCCTTGACTCCCTTGTCTGGTCTTTTTTCTTTTGGTACTGGGGATGGAACTCATGCATTCTGCCTCTGAGATATACCCCCAGCCCTTTTTATGTTTTGTTTTGTTTTTTGTTTTTTTTTTGCGGTACTGGGGATTGAACCCGGGGGCGTTCTACCTCCGCGCTACACCCCCGGCCCTATTTTTTTATACTTTATTTTGAAACCGGGTCTCACGAAGTTGCGGAGGGCCTCACTAAGTACAGAGAGAGAGAGAGAGAGACAGGGAGAGAGACAGGGAGAGAGAGAAAGAGAGCTGAGGCTGGCTGGGAACCCGGATCCTCCGGTCTCCGCCTCCCAAAGTACTGGGATTACAAGTGTGCGCCACCACGCCCGGCCCTTATGTTTTGTTTTGAACAGGGTCTAAGTTGCTGAGTCTCACTATGTTGCTGAGGCTGTCCTCAAACCTGTGATCCTTCTACGCCAGCCTCCTAAGTCCGGGGATTACAGGTGGGTGCCACCACACCCGGCTTTGTCTACTCTTAGTTAGAAACCACTGGGCTATTCTGTTACTATCCCTGCAACCTCCTGTGAAATCATTGGGACTAGTGGACCAGAGCTTTACGAGATAAGCAGGAGCAGGTTTTGTCCTGAGTAGTCCCCACTTCTGGTTTATTCATGTGTTTTCTGAGCTGCATACACTTATTCATCTTTGCTACTAGCTCCTGTGGGCTCCCTGGAGTTCTAGAAAGAACTTAATTTGTACCTTGGCTGAAGCTGCAGCTTAGGTGCTGACACCAATGTTGGAAAGTGGTGCCACGTCCTTTTTTCCTTGAATAAATACTCGGAGTTTGTCTACAGTGTGCCTGGCCCCTCTGTGCTAGGCCCTGTGGGGTGAGCTAGGGTTCTAGTGATTGGCCTCTATTAGGCAGCAAATCAACATTTCTTCTGCCACATTTTCATTTTATTTGAGGAGTGCTCCTTTTCATCCCAGTTATTGAACACAGGCTTCCTGCCTCCAAGCTATGCCCCCAGACTTTTTAAATTTTGAAATAGGGTCTTGCTAGGTTGCTGAGACTGGCTCCAAGCCTGTGATCCTTTTTTGTCAGCCTCCCAAGTACTGGGGTTCCAGGCGTGCGCCATTGTGTCCAGCCGATGACTGTTCTCGCTACCTGAGCCTGCTCCCTGGACTCCATGCTCTAGTACCCCCCCCCCCAGCTAAACTGCTTGTAGCCTTGAGGGCTACATTCAGGAGAGTTGTTGCGGAGACCCGGGACAAGAATAGTTAAGTTCGGGAACTGTGACTGGATGGTTAGAGGCAGGCTTAGGTGAAAGGGTGACAGAAACCGGGCGTGGTGGCACATGCTTGTAATCCCAGTACTTGGGAGGCTGAGACAGGATAATCATAGGTTCGAGGCCAGCCTCAGCTACTTAGTGAGGCCCTCCACAACTTAGTGAGACTCTGTTTCAAAATAAAGAATAAAAAATAGGGCTGGGGGTGTAGCTCAGAGGTAGAATGCCCCTGGGCTCCATTCCCAGTACGACAAAAAAAAAAAAAGTGATGGAGCCAGTGTGGGATGCAGCCCTTCCACATTCTAGTTTCAGACCTGTCAATTTGCTTGGAGAGTTTTGCAGTCTCCTGCTGCCTCCTGGTTCCAGCCCTTTTTTTTGTGTGTGTGTGGTACCGGGGATTGAACCCAGGGGCGTTCTACCTCCGCGCTACACCCCCGGCCCTATTTTTTTTATACTTTATTTTGAAACCAGGTCTCACGAAGTGCGGAGGGCCTCACTAGGTAGAGAGAGAGACAGGGAGAAAGAGAGAGAGAGAGCTGAGGCTGGCCACGAACCCGGATCCTCCAGTCTCCGCCTCCCAAAATACTGGGTTTACAAGTGTGCGCCACCACGCCCGGTGGTTCCAGCCCTTTAAAGAATTGTTTTGGACTTGATAATACTTCCTTTTCTTTCTCTTTCTCTTTTTTTCCTGGCCTGGGGGTTGAACTCAGGGGTGTTTTACTTGTGAGCTACATCCCCAGCCCTTTTTGTTTTTTATCTTGTGACAGAGTCTCACTAAGTTGCTGAGGCTGGCCTAAACTTGTGAACCCCCTGCCTCAGCCTCCTGAATTGTTGGGATTACGGCTGAGCCCGGCTGACCCTTTTTTATTTATTTTTATTTTTTTATTTTTTAATTTTTTTTGCAGTACCGGGGATTGAACACAGGGGCGTTCTACCTCCGCGCTACACCCCTGGCCCTATTTTTTTTTTTTTTGTGCTTTATTTTTGAAACCGGGTCTCACAAAGTTGTGGAGGGCCTCACTAGGTAGAGAGAGAGAGAGAGGAGAGAGGAGAGAGGAGAGAGAGAGAGAGAGAGAGATCGTGCACGCACGCTGAGGTTGGCCGCGAACCCGGAGAGAGAGAGAGAGAGAGAGAGAGAGAGAGAGAGAGAGATCGTGCACGCACGCTGAGGTTGGCCGCGAACCCGGATCTTCCAGTCTCTGCCTACTGGGATTACAAGCGTGCGCCACCACGTCCAGCTTTCCCATCCTCTTAATTGTAGCTAGTCTGTTGATTGTCTTGTAGTAGCCCATTTTTTTTTAAACCTATAATATTCTGATTTAACTGTGATTGGATTCCTTTTCATGTTTATTGATAGTTTACTTTTCTTTAATGCCTTTTGGAAATTTGTTTTACAGCTTTTTATTTATTTATTTTATTTATTTTATTTTTTTTTTTTTTTGAGGTACTGGGGATTGAACCCAGGGGCATTCTACCTCCGCGCTACACCCCCGGCCCTATTTTTTTTTTTTATGGTACCGGGGATTGAACCCAGGGGCGTTCTACCTCCATGCTACACCCCCGGCCCTATTTTTTTATACTTTATTTTGAAACCGGGTCTCACGAAGTTGCGGAGGGCCTCACTGGGTAGACAGGGAGAGAGAGAGAGAGAGCTGAGGCTGGCCGAGAACCCGGATCCTCCGGTCTCTACCTCCTAAAGTACTGGGCTTACAAGCGTGCGCCACCACGCCCGGCTGTTTTACAGCTTTTTAAAAAATACCTATTTTATATAATTTTTATTTATTTATGTTTTTTACAGTACTGGGGATTGAACCCAGGGGCATTCTACCTCCAAGCTACACCCCCATCCCTATTTTTTATTTTGAAACAGGGCCTCACAAAGTTGCAGAGGGCCTCACTAAGTAGCTGAGGCTGGCTGCAAATCTGTGATCCTCTTGTACTGGATTACAGTCGTATGCCACCAGGCCCAGCTATAAATTTTAAAAATAGCTAGGGAACTGGAGATATAGCTCAGTGGTAGAGAGTTCTTGCCTGGCATGTGTGAGACTCTGGGTTCAATCCCTACCACTGCCTCCCCAAAAAAGGGGGGGGGACTAAAGAAATTGAACCTAGAACAAAGCAACTTCTTTTTTTCCTTTTTAATTTTTTTTAACAGCAGATCCTTTTTCTACTCATTCTTTTTTTGGTTGTCTATGTTTTCCTGATTCATTTTTTGTGTGTGTGGTAACGGAGATTGAACTCAGGGTCATTATACCTCTGAGCTATACCCCAGCCCTATTTTATTTTTGAAACAAGGCTGCCTGTGAACCTGCAATCCTCCTGTCTCACACTCCTTGTATCGTGAACAGTGAAAATAAGAAAGTTTTATCTGGGCACTGGGGTCCAGAGGTTGCTGAGAGTTTGGCTAAATTGCTGAGGCTGGTCTTGAACCTGTGATCTTCCTGTCTCAGACTGCCAAGTACTGGGATTACAGGTGTGTGCTACCACACTCAGCTACAAAACAAGTTTTGATCCATCCACCGTCCCTCCCAGTCCTTCCCTTTAACTTGCCTTAACACACTGGGTAGGAAGGAAAAAAATGAGCATTAGCTCAATATACAAATGGTGATAGTCCTGGACATTCCTGTCTCATTCCAAATCTGATAAAATCCTTTCAGAGTTCTGCCATTAAATGAGATCTTTGCTGTAAATTTTGCTTTTTTGTTTATGTCTCTCGGGGCCAGCCCGGGAGTGATACGGATGCTGACGGGAGACCAGACGCCGACGGCTCGAAAAAGACCACGAGCCGGGAGATATGTCGAGCAAAATCTCGTTTATTAGAAAGCCAAATCCCTCTTTTATAGTAGAGGCCATACAGGAAGCTCGCAAACAGTAGGGTGTGACCCAATGGCACGCGACGGGTCGGGTCACCACGCCCCCCTGTAACCTATCATAGGTAGAGGCACCTGTCGTCTGTGAGCACGGAAGGAGGTAACTGCCTATCATAGCCCTCCTGAGGCTAGGTGGGGCTATCTGTGGGACCTCCCTCCGAGGGGTCCGCCAGCGCCATCTTTGCCATTGATATGCTGAGTCACTGCCACGTGGAAGAGGCCCAGTCGGTACTCTAGGGCAGGCTTCTGCTAGTCCACCAGGCCCTTTCATGGCACCGGGTGGAGGGCCCAGCAATGTCCTTTATCAAATTGGCAAAATTTAGCAGGGCATGGTTGCGTTCGCCTATAATCCCATTACTTGGGAGGCTGAGACAAGAGGATCACAGGTTCATGCCCAGTGAGAGTGTGTTTCAAAATAAAAAATAAAAGAGGTCTGAGAGTGTATCTCAGTGATAAAATGCCCCAGGTTCAACCCCCAGTACCACAAGAAAAAAAATTGGCAAAATTCTTATTTCTTATTTGACTACAAGTTTTTATCATGAATCAGTGTATATATATATATATATTTTTTTTTTTTCTTTTTTTCTTTTGTGGTGCTGGGGATTGAACCCATGGACATTCTACCTCTGACCTACACCCCCACACTGATTTTATTTTTTATTTGGAAACAGGGTCTTGCTAAGTTGCTGAGGCTTGCTTCGAACCTGCAATCCTCCTGTCTCAGCCTCCCAAGTACTAGGATTGTAGGTGTGTACCACCAATGCCTAGCTCAATGTAGAATTTAAAATATCTTCTGGTGACAATTTTTCTCCTTTCATAAGTTGAAGTGAAAAATTACATTGGTTTCCAGTACTAAGCCAATTAAACTGGTCTTGTATTACATGTATTGCTAGATTCAGTTTGCTGGTATTTTATATGTGGGGTGTGTGTGTGTGTGTGTGTGTGTGTGTGTGTGTGTTATTGGGGATTGAATCCAGGGACATTTTACATCTGAGCTACACCCCTACAGCCCTTATTTATTTATTTAATTTATTTTTTGTGGTACTGAGGATTGAGCCCAGGGACATTCTACCTCCGAGCTACACCCCCAGCCCTATTTTTTTATTCTTTATTTTGAAACAGGGTCTCACTAAGTTGTGGAGGGCCTCACTAAGTAGCTGAGGCTGGCTGCGAACCTAGATCTTCTGGTCTCAGCCTCCCAAGTACTGTGATTACAAGTGTGCACCACCACGCCCGGCTTTCATTTTTTTTTTTATTTTGAAACAGGGTCTCGCCAGGTTAATGTCCATGAACCTGTGATCTTCCTGTCTCAGCCTCCCAAGTACTGGAATTACAAGCGTGTGCCACCATGCCCAGCTATTTTTTTAAATTGAAGCAGGGTCGCCCTAAGTTGCTGAGGCTTACTGCAAACCTGCTCTCCTTCTCTCAGCCTCCAAAATACTGGGTATGTGTGATTTTTACATCTGTGTTTCTGAGTAAGATTGGTTGATCTGTAATTTTTCTTTTGCCACACATTCCTTAGAGGGTTGTGGTATCCTATAAGTAAATTGGGGTGAAAGTACCTTTTTTTCTTGTTCTCTAGAACATTTTGTAAGATTGAAGTTATTACTCCCTTGAATGACTGGTAGAACTATATGGTAAAGGGATCTAATCTAGAATTTTAATCAATTTTAGTAAATTATAGTTTTTAGATATTTGTTGATTTCATCTAAAATTTTCTTTTTGTGTGTGTTGTGCTAAAACTGTCCTTTTTTCTTTTTTTTGTGTGTGGTGCTGGGGATAGAACCCAGGGCCTCATGAATACTCTTCCATGCATGAGCCATACCCCCAGGCCTACATTTTCATGTTCATTGGCACAAATTGGTTCCCAAAGTTGTCTTATATTCTTTGGAATCTGTAATGATGTCTCTCCTTTTTCATTTCTGAAACTGGTTATATTTTCTGTCTTTTAGATAATTATCACCAGAACTTTGAGGTTTTTTTTAATTTTTAATTTAATTTTTTTGTGGTAATGGGGATTGAACCCAGGGCTTTCTACCTCTGAGCTATACCACCAGCCCTATTTTATTTTTTGTTTTGAAAAACAGGGTCTCACTAAGTTGTGGAGGGCCTCACTAAGTTGCTGAGGCTGACCTTGAACCTATGATTCTCCTGTCTCAGCCTCCCAAGTACTGGGATTATAGGCGTGTGCCACTGCACCCGGCTTTTGAGTTTTTTTGTTTTTTTCCTTGCGGCACGGGGGATCGAACCCAGGGATATTCTACCTCTAAGCTACATCCCAGCCCTATTTTATTTTGAAACAGGGTCTAAGTTGCGAAAGGCCATGGTAAATGCTGAGGCTGGCTGGAAACCTGCTATCCTGTCTCAGCCTCCCAAGTACTGGGATTACAAGTGTGACCACCATGCCCAGCTTCATCATTTCTTTTCTAGTCAGTGCACTAAGATATTTTCTTTACATATATCTTATAAATTTTGGTACTGGTATTTTATATTCAATTCATCATATAACTTTGTATTTATCTCTTATTTTCATTTTTTTCAGTACTGGGAATAAATCCATGGTCTTGAGCATGCTAGGCAAGTACTCTACCAGTGAGCTACATCCTCAGGCCTTTGTTAGGGGGGTAATAGGGTTAGGAGTGAACCCAGGGACATTCTACCTCCAAGCTACACCACTGTCCCTATTTATTTCAATTTTTATTTTGAAACAGGGTCTAGCTACATTGCTGAGGGTCTTGCTAGTTTGAGGCCATCCTTGAACCTGCGATCCTTCTGTCTCAGCCTCCCAAGTACTGGGATTGTAGACATGCGCTACTGTGCCCGGGTTCATTTTTCATTTTGAGATAGGGTTTCACTAAGTTGAGAGGCTGGGCTTGAACTTGCCATCCTGTCTCAGCCTCCTGAGTTGCTGGGATTACAGGCTTCACTCTGCCTGACTCAAATTTTGTATTTCTTCCAAACATAATGGATTTTTTCTTGTCACTGATTCTTTGTGTTACTGCATTATGGTTGGGAATTCTTTTTTTGTTTGTTTTTTGGAATTGAACCCAGTGGTGTTGAATTGAATTTTTTGGAGGGGGGGGATTGAATTCTGTGGCCTTCTACTTCTGAGCTATACCCTTAGCCCTTTTTCATATTATTTATTTATTTTTTTGTGGTACTGGAGATTGAACACAGGGGCATTCTACCTCCAAGCTACACCCCCAGCCCTATTTTTTTATTCTTTATTTTGAAACAGGGTCTCACTAAGTTGCGGAGGGCCTCACTAAGTAGCTGAGGATGGCCGCGAACCCGGCTCCTCCAGTATGAGCCTCCCAAGTAATGGGATTATAAGCGTGCACCACCATGCCTGGCTATATTTTTCATTTTGAAACAAGGTCTCACTAAGTTGTCGTGCACTGGCCTTGAACTTGTGTTCTTCCTTCTCAGCCTGTCAAGTACTGGGATTACAGTTGTAGCCCTACTCTCTGCTGGGAAACACATTTTGCATGTCAGTTCTCTTGTGTTTATTGAGACTTGTTTTATGTCTCAGTATGTTCCTGGGTTTTGGTTTCTGTCTTTTGTGTGGCTTTTGTTTTGTTTTGTTTTTTATTCTGGGGGTTGAACTCAGGGGCATTCTACCTCTGAGCTACACCCCCAGCCCTATTTTACTTATTTTTTTTGTGTGTGGTACTGGGGATTGAACCCAGAGGCATTCTACCTCCGAGCTACACCCCTCAGCCCTATTTTTTATTCTTTACTTTGAAACAGGGTCTCACTAAGTTGAGGAGGCCCTCACTAAGTAGCTGAGGCTGGCCGCGAACCCAGATCCTCCGGTCTCAGCCTCCCTAGTTACTGGGATTACAGGCATGGCCACCATGCCCGGTTTTACTTCATATTTTGAAACAGGGCCTCACTAAGTAGCTGAGGCTGTCTGTGAACCTGCGATCCTCCTCGTGAACCTGTCTCAGCCTCATGAGTACCGGGATTATAAATGTGTGCTACCACACCTGGCTTTTTGAGTGGCTTTCAAGAGAAAAATAAGTTTTTGAGAATCATCTATGCTATTTTTCCTCTGGATTATTACTTTTCTTTCACTTTTGACTAAGTTTGTTTACTCATTCTTCTTTCCTTCCCTTTTGCCATCTCTTTGTTTATATAAGTATATATGCATGTGTTTTACCTTGGTTTTGGTTATTTTCAGCTGGAAAATTGATGAGAAGGAGTAGCCTGGAAATCGCTGCTGTCTTCCAGTCTCCTGCTTCTCAGCTGGCCTCACCGGGTGATTAAGACTTTCAGCACCTTTCACGAGTGTTTTCAGCATGCTGTTCTTTGCTCTGGCTAGAAGCAGTACAGTAGTGCAAAGGATACTGGCTCTCCCTTTACGAAACTGAGTCTTTGAGGGGAAGGTTGTGAACATTATTTGCTTGGACTGTATTCCTTAATTAAATTTCAAAGGATGGTGTTATTCAAAGTCAGGTCAATTTTCCTGGAATCGTGTTTTGGTCTGTTTCCAGTGTACGGATGAGTCATGCCATTTGCACCGGTCTTCCTGGTGCCCGCCAGAGTTACGCGTTAATCAGTGATCGCACGCTGTGCACCGTGGGGCAGAGAGAGCTGCCTTTTCCACGCGTTGTTGTTCCAGTGGAACAGCGCGCAGTGTGGCAAGTGGGCCGGTCACCTAGAGCGAGCTTCTTGAAGTGCTCTTGCTCAGATGAGCATCCTCCGAGGCGCCGGGAGCGGCTTGAGTGATTGTGCTCGCTGATTCCCTCACATTGGGTCTTCTGCGGCTCACTTGGGCTTTTTAGCACAGAGGGCCGTCAGGTGAATGAGTGTGTCTGCTGCAGTCTCCACTTGGCTCTCAATGCTCGGGCCTGCTGCTTTTATTGTCCATTGATGAGGAAGAGAAGCTAGACTAAAGGTAAAGTGGAATATGTGGCTTTCTTTTATTTTTAG
>PVJS01012080.1:0-44485 GCA_004027185.1 Glis glis | reverse complement strand
TAGTCGGGCATCTATATATAGATGCTCAATCTATGCAGCGACGCTCCTTTTGTTTCCCTATATAACTTTCTACGGCTGATAGAATTGTTTTCAGTGTTCCAAAATGTGAGGTTCGTTTAATTTAATATCACGGTCCATCCTTTTGAGCCAGTGGTTCTCAACCAG
This sequence comes from Glis glis, assembly GCA_004027185.1. Classification (NCBI taxonomy): domain Eukaryota; kingdom Metazoa; phylum Chordata; class Mammalia; order Rodentia; family Gliridae; genus Glis; species Glis glis. Next base: position 44,320 of record PVJS01012080.1, on the reverse strand, counting down.
AAGCAGTTTGGGCCCCCAGGGGACATCCGACAGTGTCTAGAGGTATGTTTGATTGTTACGGGGGCAAGGCAGCGCGACTGGCATTTAGTGGGTGATTTAGTGGGTGGAGACTCGGGTTGGCATCTAGCACCTTGCAATGCAGCTTGCCACAACAAAGAACCATCTGATCTCAAATGACAATGGTGCTGAGGTTGAGGAACCCTGTTTGTTTAAGTCACTAAAATCCCCTTTTATGAAGAGCAAAAGATGAATTGGTCAGGTGGCTGAGACAAAACATAGTGAGATACTGGATATAAAGAATAAGAAGCCATATAAAATTATTGAGATGCCTGGGGCCTCAGGACTAATATGTCAGGTATGTTCTTAGTGACAGAGAGAAAGAGTGACTGTTTAGATAAGTCCCCATTACAGTTTCTCTGATGTCATAGGACCATTCTTCTCTGTCTAGGCAAAGGGTAAGGTCCTATGTGGCAATACTGTTACAAAGAGCAGCAGTGCCAGGAGCATTTGCATAGTGTGATGACACTCTACTCTTTGCCCTCTAGTGTTAAGCTCAGATATTTCTTTTAGAACGGGAAGAGAAAGTGTGCTTTGAGATTAAGTGAAATTCCAAAAGTGAGTCTTTCCCAGCAAAGAAAGCCCATGCGCAACCAAACAACCTTTGGATGGCTACAGCTTTGTGTCCTCTACCATGGCAGCATCTCACAGAAGGCCTTTCCCAGGGCCACGCGCTCCTGTGGACTTTTCACCTGGGCTCACCAGGTCCTGCCTCTCAGAGCCCCGCCTCATCACATTTGAGAAGCCCTTGTACTTGAACAAGCTAAACTGCTCTGCCTTTGCCGATCTGCCAATAATAAACACTATCTACCTCTGGTTCCCAGCACAAAATAAGGCATTGAGCAGGTAAATACTTCTCCCTGACTCTAGTAGCATGCTGATGATGCCCCTGGAAAGGGGCCATGGGCTTTCTGAACTCTAATCAAAGCGGAAAGTGAGATGTAGGGTGACGGAATGGTGTAGCCCCACATGTTACAGCTTTGGGGATCCATGGAGATCTTTTCTCTTTTTTTTGCCTCTTCCATGCATTTACATCTAAGTTTAATTTTTCTGGGACTTCCCAAACAGAAAATAAATGATAATAATAAAAAGAATGAAGTTGAATGTCACAACTTGGGACAGAGTGACTTCTGAGAGGGAGTAGAGCTGTGGCAATGTGCATTTGTACATGTCGATTGAGCAACTCGACACACAAACAACACTCTCCCCTTGCACAACCTGTGTTTGGATGTGTAAATGCAAGTGACCAGGTAGAATTCAGAAGCCACTTTGAAAAACAGGGCACAAGGCCTATAGGTGCAGCCTCCAGAGAATCTGATCCATGTGTAAGGAAAACAGGATGCTGTCCCTAGACAGACTGGTAGAAAGATTTATGTTTCAGAATATTGCAACACGACTTCCTTCCCCTTTGCCTTTGTGCATTGTTTGAAGAAGGAGAATAAAGGGCTGCTTTTACAGCACGCCAGTGTGCCAAGATGGGTGGCATGGGGTTCATTTAAATAGATCCTGGGCCTTTCTGGGTTACTGTGGGCCACCTTGTGCCCTGTTTATTTTAACACCTGCTTTAATGCCTCCATGATACTACTGAATGGGCGCCTTGCATTCAGTCATCTGGTACTTCTGAACGCAGCTACTTGGGGTTCCTTAGAAGAGTGGCAGGTGAGAATGCAGTGGTCCCCAGGCCTTTATTCATAACGCACTCTGAGGTCTGCCTTTCCAATGGGGAGAGGGCTCAGCTGTAAGCAGTGTTCATGTTTGGTAATTATGAGAACTCTCAGGAAGGTCTGAGACCGAAATTTTGTAGGAGAAAAGTGTGTGTGGTGGTTCCGTGGTATCTGTGTAGAAGGTATCCTGCCACATGCCACCGAGGGAATGGATGGTGGAAGCTTCCACAAATACTTCATCCTTCCAGTGCAGACATAGATGATATTATATTTTCTTCTTTTGGCTTTCAGTTATAATGTACATTTTTGAAGAATGGGCATATGATATGTACCTATCAAAAAAAAGTGAAAACAACAAATCTTGGCAATTCAATAGACCCTGAGAATCTTGAGAGCAGGGATTTGCCTGCCTTGTTCACTGACATTTTTCTAGATATTTGCTTAGAAAACAGCAGAAAGTAAGTGCCTACAAAGCATAAAAGAAGGTCTGCGTTCTAAAGAAATTTAAATCGAGTTTGGGAAGCAAAATGAAGAAATGTAAAATAATTAGCAAACAATGCAAGACTATGTATGTCTATGCAAGTATGTGTCTGTTTTTACATATTAGCAATTGGAAAACAATGTAGGACTGTATGTTTGTGTCTACACATACAGGAATATATTTATGTGTGTAATATATATTAGCAATTGGAAAACATTACAAGACTTCATATATATGTGTGTATGCATATGTGTGCATGTTTGTGTGTGTGTGTGTGTGTGTGTGTGTGTGTGTGTTCCTTGCTAAGGAGGGCAACAGCAAGAATATATCCAAGTCTAGTAAGAGAATGAATAAAGTGTTTTCATAGAGGGGGTATGGAGTTGAGGAGCTTAATTAACACAAATTCAAAAATATATGTATGGGAACACAGGAGTAGGGGAAGTGAATTTAGATGTCGTGTAGGGACAAAATTATGGGGGGGGGTTGCATAAGAAACCAGTTGGAAGCATTTAGTTTCCATGGTAGACATTAGTTTGTTGTTGAAAACTTTTAGCGATGTAATGGCGGTGGTATTGACAGCTGGAAGAGGAATAGGCAAATAGGAAGTAGGGGGAGCCACACGGCAGGTCCTGCTGTGTTCCAAACCCAGCCTGGTGCAGGGCAGGGGAGGGACATGCTGATAGCAGAGAGGATGGCATCCAGGGAACAGACTCCAAGCACTTCGAAGGAAAATTCCATCAGCCCTGATAAATATGAGTTAGTATAGAGGGAGGTGGCCAGGAATGCTAACTCAAACATATTCCAGAGAGAATCAGAACTTGGTGGATGCCTTTCCTGGGGACACGCTTGCTCAGTTTTAGGAGCTGCAGCACTTGCTTAGACTTGGGAGTCATTTTCCAAGGGGCGCTCCATCTCCCCGCTGCCTCAGGGGCAGAACATATTTAACCCAATCCACAAATTTACGTGGTGCCTGCCTTTTCTCACTTGTCTCCTTGGAGGAAATTCTGCAGCCTTCCATGGTAATGAAGTCCTGCTTCTGACTGTGCCAGTGGTCAGGCAGACATTTCTATGAATGGCAAACCTCCTGGAATTTTAACAAAACAAACAGACAAAAAAAAAAAAGTGCGCAGAAAAACAACCTCACCTTAGTGCAGTCGTCAGGAGAATAAATTCTCCTTTGTTAATGTGGAGAGACTGAATTAATTTACAATAATCACTTTTTAAAGATTTCTGGAATTTCCAATTTGCAATCAATAAATGTTTGTCATTTAAATGAAATTTACAGCCCACCACCAGATTTTTTGCCACACTTGGTAATGACACTTATGGAGAACATAGACTTCAAGTAAGAAAATAATAGCCATTTAAGTGGGGAGATAATTGGCTGTAACATAAGAACATTGAAGAATGTTGAAACTCATGGAGACTTATGGAGTATTTAAAAAATTTATGTTGTACTTATCTTTGCATTTGTAGTCTACCACAAAATTCCAAATTCTGGGTATAAATCAGTTAGATGTTCATCTTGGAGACGCGCAAATCAGGAAGCAACAATCTAACTCAGTCTGTGTGCTGTTTTATTTTCAACTTCTGCCGTCAGCTTTTCTGGAATGGAAACTGACTAGTGATTGTGTGTGTGTGTGTGTGTGTGTGTGTGTGTGTGTGTATGTGTGAGTGTATTCATGTTCACCTATACACCGTAGTTAAACACTGTCTTAGACTTCTTGGCTTGATAACATCTGGCTTATCTTGGGAACATCTGGTTTATCACCCTATTTCTTCCCTACCATTATGCTGACCACTGGAAAAATATGTCCCAGGAGTTCTGACCCACAGGGCTACGGCTATTGGCACGAACCCCTAATGATAGTCATGGGTTGCAGGTCACATGACCATGGTTTCCCCAGCACTAACTTTCCTGGTGGTGGCTTTTGTTCATGAAAGTTGTGGCTACCAGGCATGAGGTGAGCTGCTGTTTATGGTAGGACCTGATCCAGTTGCTAGCCTTTGCAATGTGCAAAGGTGAGACTCTTTATGTTCAGTCAGGCACAGTGATTGTTAGAAAGTCTCGTTTTACATTTTTGGGGGTAAAGACCAGGGATTTCACGTCAGATATTCTGTGTACTCCAAGAAATAGGTGAGTCATTTGGGGAAGTTTGTCTTATGCTTTTCCAACCACCTAGACTCTCAAGTGGGTCATATAAGTAGAAATTCCTCTGTCTGGCTATCTTTGGGGCCAAAAAGGTAGAGACTCAGATTCACAAGAAGGCAATTTTGGAATGGGATCAAGGAAAAAAAATGGCTCATTGCCTTTTAGGTTCCCTTCAAAGATAATAGTCTAGGGTAAAGTAATCAAAGCTCATATAGGATGCGGCACTGGACAAACGGTCTGTTTGTACAGCAGCTGTGTGTGCCGAGTAGTAACCTTATACATATGCCATATTTATTTACCATGTACCCTATCTGTACGCAATGTCACAAAAGCACAGCCAGCAGACGGCTCACCTCTGAATGAGTTGAAGACATAAGGCAGATAAAAAGAGGAATGTTGAAGACCACGTTGTCGCCCTGAGAGCCAAATGGTTCCTCCTCCCTTCTATATCCCAGACTTCACATTTTTAACAAGGTTAATTTGTCCCTATAATTGCATACCTATTCTTTTAGCAATGAAAACTTTTACTGTGGGCTTTATAAAACGAATTGCTCATGATGTGAAACAATTTTGTAAGAACCATTTTTATCTTCCTCCTTAACCTCTCAGGTTACTTTTAAGACTGTGAGCTCTGCGGTCCCGTTTGAAAGCAAAGCAGGATCCTGTGTTTTCCTGTAGCATGCAAAGATGCTGATTTATAGGTAGACGGGATGAGAGTGAGGGAAAAGCAGAGAGAGAAAGAGAAAGAGAGAGAGAGAGAGAGATCCACAGTGAAATACACATGCTTACTTTTGGCAAGGGCAAACTTTTTCAAAAATAAGTGACTTCTTATCCATTAAGATGTTTGTCCCGAAACGATGATGGGAAATATTTTCATGCCTTTTTCCTTCCAGAATGATAGAGGAATTTGCCCAGCTTCATATTCTAAGCACCAATATTTTGAAGACCTGCCCATCTCCATTACTACTGCAAGTTACTCATTCAAGCTTTGCACCCAGGTGGATTAATGAATTACCAGATCTTGGAGAAAACGACTTGGCCTGACTTTTATACAACTCCCTTTCTCCACCCTCCTCCCTCTCACTAGTCTTGTGATTGGTGGTAATCAGTGCTACAAACTCAGTCCCCTATACAGTTTTCCCCAAGAAGTAGAGGCTTCTTTAAGCATTTCCCCCACTTTTTTGTTCTCTCCCAAACTTCTACTCAGAGGCAGTCATTTAAGGGGACAGTGTCAGGCTGGCAGGGCAGGGAAGAGAGTGGAGACTCAGTTGCCGGGTCCCTCGTGGCCGATGCCCTTCCTCGTGCCAAATCAGCAGTATTCACCCGAGAAGCCCCTCTGCAGCTCAGCAGAGTTGGGAGAGAGTTCCAAAGTGTTCCCCACGAAATATGCAGAGCTAGAGCTCTGAACTTTGAAGGAAAGCCTCAGAGCTATTTGCAAAGTGCTAGTGCTTAGTGAATACTAAATTACATTTAGGAAATAGTCTACGGCTACCAGTTATACTTCATTTTTATTCTTGACACAGACACCTAAATCAGAGAACAGTAACATTTCAGAGATTATGGAAGCAGTTTGGGTATGTTCCAACACCATAATAGGATCAGAATTTTAAGGCCTTTTGTATTATTACCAATAGTCACTTAGTTTCTACTGCAGTGTACTTTGTAGGGAATTACAGCTTTTACTAAAAAGATTAAAATGCTATTATGCAAATGATTGCAGTATGTTATTATGTTTACAAATTAACATCCATGGCTCAACACACAAATTAACTAACTATTCTATCTGTGTTATTAAGGATTTAATAAAGTAACTGTTAATAAAAAATGGGTAGCTCGGAACACTTAATAGGAAACAATTGTGATTTAACACACAGAACTTGAGCATTGTGTTTAATGTGCTAGGTGATATAGTGGTAAAATAAAGTTGAGCAGAGCCCATGTAAGAACCAGAACTGTGTGAACGGTGGAGCTGCTTGCCTGAGATGCTGATGAACTAAAGAGCTTCAGGCGACGGGGTACAGTGGGCAGCATATCGATAAATCTAAGCGAAGCACACAAAACATCTTCTATTAATAAATAGTTCATTGAAATGATAATTGCCCTCCATTACGTGTTTGATATGTTCTGTTCTCACAGAGCATACTTACATTATTCTAAAATGGAGCTCAGAGGAAATTTTGCTGTGGCAAACAGGATTTAGCTGCAGAATATCACTGTGTGATAAAGGAGGAGAAGGCCAGCTTCAGACTAAGATGGCTTTACAAATAGGCTGCAAATTGCTATTCCTGGCTGTTCATACGAGATCATAAAAGCAAGAAGATAAGAACCGCCGAGGTTCCTGAGAAATGAATGTATGTGATTATGTTATCTTGTGGTTTGGATTTACTAGACAGACCGACATCACCTTCACTTTAGCCCAACAGGAAAAGTAGAAAGAGATGCAGATTTGGGATAGCCAAGTTTGTTGCAACGGGGGAAAGTTCCAAGATAGTATAAAGTAGTTCAAGAGAGATCTAGTGTCCACTGAATCCTCTGTTAGGTCTCAAAACAAGGGCCAGGGGTACTATCTAGTATGAAACAGACCAGTAGCAAGAAACAAAAGAATTCCTAGAAAAGTCTAGAGAAAACTTAATTCATATTTCAGATATTGGGGATTTGTTTTTATTACTCATCAAACAAAGATGTTGAAGACTTCTAAGTCTAGAGTTACCTGTTTAGGTCCACCTCCAGAGCCCTACTAACCTCGGCTTCTGCCACAGGAATATCTGTGTATTTAGGAAATGTAGAAGCAGGGGTGCGATCACCAAGCTGGTCAAGGTTTGTGCCCTTGCATACAATACAAGCAATTTATTTTGTTCCAAATAGCACCTCTGTTGTTGGGAAACTACTTATGCAAATTTTTGATATCTAGCTTTAGCAAGGTGCCTGGTTCCTTCATTTCCTCCCACATTTGGATAAATTGTGTTGTTCTTCACTATTCCAAATTTGTCCTTGTGGAAGCGAACACTTGCAAATTGGTTGAAGCTTGCTAAGAGAAAGGAAGGGAGGGGAGGAGGAAGAGAATGAAAAAATAAAAAAATAAAAAACCTGACCAGAAACAGTTGCCATGACCATTTATGATTTGATGGTTTGTGGCCTTGTCCGGTTCCCAGGCACCCGATGAAGAAAGCAGTACAATTCTGTTATGCAGGCATTCCGGAAATCTTGCCAACATTCACCTGACATGACCAAGGCTTAAAGTCCTCGCTGCAACTTTATGAAGCAGAGGGACAATGTATGCATGTGTGTGTGTGTGTGTGTGTGTGTGTGTGTGTGTACACTCACACTCTTTCTCTTTTTTTTAAAGAAAAACAAATGGGGATCCTTGCCATCGAAGGGTGGTAAAATAATTAGTCCAGTAGACAAATGTCTTGGCCCATGTTTAAACAGAGCTTTAAGGACACACTGTTCCCAACGCTCACATATCTAAATACAAACCAGTGTCAGCTGCCATGCAGACCAAAATGTAATAGCCTGCTTTCACACAGGTCATCGTCGATCCATTTTGGTCACAGTCACACTGCACATCTGTTTCTGTGAGCTGCAGCTTCTTAAGGTGGCATTTGGACTTCCTAAGAACACAAACAACTGAGCTATAAATTGCCACTGCTGGAGTTATTTTGAATAAGTGTATACTGTTTCATATTTATAATGGTGAGGCTTCATAATATTCACAGTGAATATATAACACCGATCAGTTCAACAAGCATGAAATTGTATGTTGTCAACTTGTCACATAAATAGAGTCATATTCTGGCTGGTGATAATGTTGAACTAACGCTTTCTTTCCCCCAGAATTGTTGAGAGGGTCACTGAAAAGTGGGGCGGTAGCACTTGCTTTGGGTAGATAACTGGCCAGGACTATTGTAAAGTTGATATTCCTATTGATGGACTTACCTTTCCTCCCCTCCCTCCTAAGCAGGAGCTTTTCCGGGGTGAATGCTAATTGGTTAATCTGGTGTGTTTCTTCTGTCTTCCAATGGTATCATTTTCAGCCAGTGCTTGGTGGTTTTTGTTGGGTTTGTGTATGTGTGAGTGGCTTTTTCCCCCCTCTCCTTTAAATAATTTTTCTCTATTCCTGCAGTGCAAATCAGTGCTAATTGTCATGAAATTCTCTAACAATACTCTGGCAAGCATTCTTCTTCTTGCCTTTGCACCCCAGTTAACTCTTAATTCATTACTAGAGCATTAGGAAATAGTGACAAACAGATACTGCTCAAACTTTCCTGAGATGGAATATTTGGAGGAGGCAGAAAAGAAATGGCTGAACCAAATTTGCAGCTTACTGAGAGGAGCAAAGACGAATGAAATGTACTTGCCAGTAGCTAGGGAGCAACTCAGAGATCAGTTTCCACAGTGGCTGATATTTCTGCACCAGAGGCATGAGAAGAAACCGATGCAAGTATTTTTTTTTTTTTTTTGCTTTAGAGAAATTCTTAGATGTGTTCAACTCTCCCTATCTTTCTTCAAATGGCCTGGAGACAGGAAGGAGTTGCAGCCTGTGTCTGCAATCATTTTGACTTACCTGGTTAAGTTGCTAACTTCAAAACCTCAGGAGAGTGCTTTGGATCTTCTAAAGCACTATGCAGATATTACCAAGGATTGTTACTAATCCTGTTCTTTTCATCCCATATCACTTGGGGGTATGGGTGGTCACATTTTCTCATAGGAGAAATGATTCACTGGCCAAAGCTCTTAGTTTCCATCCTGTGCACATTTTCACATTTCTTCATGCTTGCGGATTTTACAAGTTCATCTATTCTCCCACTGTATTATTTACCCACTCATCAAAAAATAATTAGCATCCACCATTCACATGCTTAGCTTCTTGACAATTTCTGGGAACATAGTGGTTCAGAGTAGACACAGTCCCTAGCTCCACAAAGCTCATGGTTAGTGATGAAGACAGGCCTTTAAAATCAAGTGAGATAAGCTCTCTGATAAAGGTAACAAAGCAAGGACTTTCTCCACCTGCCTTTTATCCTGGTCATCACTAACAGATAAATTCTGTCCTTCTTGCATTTATTATCTTCAGAAATGCCTTTACCTTGAAGTGGAATCTTACCGGAGAATATTTTTTCCTAGCTAGAAGGACCTTCTACTGCCAGCCAAGAGCCCAGATGTAGGGTCCAACTAAGGCAATACAGTGGCACAGAATATTTGAAATTGGGAGACCTGGAATTTATGTTTTCCTACACAGAGCATATAAAATAAAACAAGAGTTTTCTCATTGGAACTACTGAGGGAAGACAAGAAGAAGCCAACTGTTAGCATTTGGATATGAGATGCTCCCCGTGGAAGCTCAGGTGTGGGCAATGCAGAAAGGTGAAATAATTGAATCATGAGGGTTCTAACCTCATCAGTGGATAAACCCATTGATGAATTCATAACATTTTTTTTTTGGCACTGGGGATTGAACCCAGGGGCTTTCTATCTTAAAGCTATGCCCCCTGCTTTTTTTTTTTTTTGGTTTATTTTGTTTTGAAACTGGATCTCACTAGGTTGTTGAGAATCTCAATAAATTACCAAGGCTGGTCTTGAATCTGCTATCCACCTGTCTCAGCCTCCCAAGTACTGGGATTATAGGCATGCACCACCACGCCACCTTGTATTAATAACTTGAATGGACTCATTAGGTGGTAACTATAGGCAGGTAGGGTGTTACTGGAGAAAGTCTCTCACTGGGGGTATTGCCTTGGGGACTATATCTGTCTCTTGTCTTTTCCTCTCACTTTCTCTGCTATTTTTGCTTCTACTGCCCTGAGCGCTTTCCTCTGCCAAGCCCTGGCACCATAATGTGTCTGACTTGGAGCCAGCCACCCATGGACTAAACCTCTAAAACCTTGATCCAAATAAACCTTTCCTAAGTTGCTCTTGTCAGGTATTTTGGTCACAGTGACAAGAAAACTAACTAAAACACCAACCTAAGAGAAGAAGGCCACACTCTCAGCAGTGAGCAAGTCTGACATGACCAGACTGCTGTGCCCCTGGCAACACGTGTGGGGCTTCCATGCAGGAGAACCATTTTGTACCATTCTAGTCCTGTTGACCTTTCTGAGGAGATGTCAGTCCAGCTGGAAGGGCTGATGTGCTGTTGACCTATAAGAGATGCCCTGCCTATGTGACTTTTCTCTCCCTTGGAGTCTTAATCCCTGATGGGTAGCTCATCACCTTCTAGGGTAGAGCTATCCAGGGGTGTCCTGCCCTTGCAGAAGAGGCCTGGGCAGGAGTGCCGCTGACTCCTTCCCTCCTCTCTCTGAGGAACCAAGCATCATGCCCCAGAAGCCCTATTCAGTTAGATACCTCTCAGGTTTCTATAATACTCTGGCTTCAATCTCTTCTCCCCAGGCCTTTCTGAGAACTATATTTTTACATTTGAATGACCCTTGCCTAGGGGAAAAGTTCCCCTGCTACAGGAATGCCCTCTGTTTTTCCATGGGCTCTTGGCCTGAGGATATTGGCTTCCCTGGGTGTCATCTCATCTGCTCAGATGTGCAGTTGGAGCTTCTGTGTTCCAGACATAGTTCTCCTGGGTGTCCAAGGATCTGGGCCAACTCAGATTCTGTCCAGAAATGTCCTCATGTCAGGATCCTCTTGTGTCTTGCCAGCCCATGCTTAGCAGGGACACCCTGCTCTCCTCTAAGCTACATATCACAGCTGGGTTTTTCCTTTAAGGTAGTGCTGCCTGATGGTCAGGTTCAACTCCTGTTCCCACAGGAGAAGAATCTGGCAAATGCCTGGGAATTGGAATGCAGCGATGCTGCATAGGATAAATGGCTTCTTTCCCCCCGCTGCTCCCCAGTTCCAGGGCTCTGTGTGCAGCAGATTTGAGAGTTACATTAGGTCACCATGCCACTGTCTAGCTCCTTTAATCCTATCACCTGCAATCCCAGCCATGGAGCTGAGGTGGCTGCCCCTGTCCTAAAGGAATTTGTGTCAATTTCTCCTGGGACAAATCTAGTTTGGTGCACTTTGCAATATTTGTTGAAAGTGGAAATTTTGACAAAGACCTTCTCTCCACCCAGAACCAAAGAATTTTAGTTGTTTAGATGCATTTGGAGGTAACTAAATGTTGCTTGCTCTTGGCAGATAACTGAGCCTGTGAATCCACCCTGCGCCCTCCCTGCCCTGTTTAGTTTGTCTTTGAATGGCAAATGTGTTTCTCTTCTGAGTCAGCAGAAGGGATGATACCCTCTAACAGGACTGTGTGACCTCCCTGCAGCATTTGTGGCTCAGGAAAACAAAACACGGATCCCTCTTTTTTTCTTTACTTACCGGTTTGTTTTTATTTCCGGCTAGACGTTCTACAGTTGAAGGAGATGTATGTCTTGTAGATAGGATGCATGTTTTACTTAATCATAGTGACTATTTTATAATTCACACTAGAAGACCTCATTTCTCTGTCCATTATTAACTTAGTACCATTAATCGTCTGAAACAGAGCTGAGAAACACACCATTTTGTAAACGATGTCTTTGAGAAGCTAATCTGGATTCAGAAAAATTCCCTCATATTTAACACATTTTTTTCCCAGATAAGCTTCTCCAGCCCTCACTTAACACTTGCTTCCTTTTGTTTAGCTTGCAATTTAAGTGACTCTAGTTTGCCCATTTTCTGGGCATGTAGGACACAGGAATAAATGACTTAGAAAGTTAGCAAGATGGTAGAGAAAATAGATCACAGAGAAATGGGAGAGCTGACCAAAAGATGAGACTCAAATCTACAAAAACTTGACAGACACTCAAATATGATAATATGGGCCACCTACTTTGGGCAAATAGCCCTATATTTCTCAATAACTCCATATACTCATTTTGTAATATTGTACAGCCCTACAAAAATTGATTCCCATAATTTTTAAGATGGGGAAAATATGTAAATGATTCTGGAATTTTTCTATTAAAATACTGTAAAAAGTTGTGCATAGTGGTGCACGCCTATAATCCCAGTACTTGGGAGGCCGAGACTAGATGATTGCAGGTTTGAGGCTAGCCTCAGCAATTTAGAGAGACCCTGTATCAAAAAAAGGGGGGCAGAGGGTTGGTTTAGCTCAGAGGTAAAACACCCCTGGGTTCAACCCCCAATACCACAAAGAAAAATAAAATACTTTAATAAGAAGTTTAGTGCTTAAGCAAGTCAACTTCTTTGATTTATCTGCACAAATGCCTACTGGTGTGAGATATAACTGAGGCATATATACTAATGCATACACGTGGTCTTAAATCTAAAATATTTTTTGTAGAGTCTTGGTACCATCCTTTAAGTGTTTCCCATGCAGCAGTATGTCGTAAATAAAAGAGTGCTCCATGAAATGCTGAAATTCCTTCTATAATCTGTTAGAATACTTCCTTTAAAAATACAATTGTAAAGATTTTCTCCAATAAAGAGCCCACCGGTTCTTTTTCTTGTCAATTGTAAAGCTCTTTGGCTGCAGGGACACTGGTGAAGACGAACAGAGCTCAACAAAGGTGTCATTAAGTAAGGGATTCCCCACAATACTTTAGAATGAAATCACCCATGCTTCCTCCTTCGTGGGTTTCCATCTTGATCCCACTGGGCCCCCAAATAAATCACCACCCCAACAATGCACAATTCATTGGTACATATCCACCTGGGGTACATTAAATTAAAATATCAATACCAAGAGTAATCCCTCCCCTTTTCCTTTCCATTTTGCACGAAGACTCTTATAAATAAATCACCAACCTTAGGGCTTGCAAAGCAATCATTTAAAATGTGCTATTTGGTTTTAGATAAAGGATTTCAGTTAGTGTACAAGACTGAGTTTCCCTAAATCTAATTTATGTCTGGAAATCAAGGAATCCTCTGGCTGTATGTCCCTCATCCAAGCTCTCCTGGCTCGCTCTGTCACCTTGCACCTGCACATGGACAGCTCCGGTTTCTCTGTGTGGACCCTGAGCCTCGGTTAGGCCATGACCCCTCATTAATATTCAAACTTTGGCAATTTCAAAGTGTGCTGTCCTCCTCGAGCACTGTAAGCTGTCCAGCTCCCCTGGCCCTTTTTCACGCTTATCCTTTGGACGAAGACATTTGCGTCTGTCTTCATGTCCCTTTCAGGAGTAATTCTTCCCCTTGTTCAATTTTTCCCCTTTCTTTTTATGGCTGTCATAATAGCCCCTGATGCTGGAGGCAGCCGTGACCCTGTCTATCACTCACCTGCAAGCTATTCTTGAATCAGTAGATGGTCCCTGAGTGACCAGATTAATTGTGCCAGTGGTGTGCCTTTCCATCCGACCTTTTGTCCAGTGGCATAAAAGCTGATTCCAGGCTGCGTGCAAGCCAGGCCATCTCCGTACCCTCCATGGAGCCAAGCAGCGGAAAGGAGAGTATCTATGCAAATTAAGTGCAGAGGCAGGAACACAAGGTGTGCAGTCGGGGTTATTGGAAATTAAATCAGTCCTCCTTTGCGTGCCATTGGAAGGAAGTCTTAAGGAGGGAGAATCCAAAGGGAATTTTCCATAGACACCATTTCCATAAATGGCATTGTAACAATGTGCTATTTTAAAGATGAGTTGTTTGGGTCTCTGTTTAGTTGGAGCCTTTACCAGGCACAGGATAAACTATTAAGTCCCTAAATTTAGGAAGGTATTTGTAGCCCTCTTTGGCATCCAGTGCGTTGTTGTTGTCACATGTGTAAAGGAGCATCTTTTCTTTCTTTAAGGTCTGAATTATGGCACAACTGTCTAGGTGGTGGCTCCTTGACTATATCCCTCAAGTCATATTAGAAACCACATGAGGGAGAACAGGCGCCCCCTCACCTCCCGGGTGCCTAGCTTAGTACCATGCACATTGTAATTCTCTCCAGTGCTCATTAGTGGATGGACCTACAGTGGTTCTGCTGAAATCACAGAGAGAGAGAGAGAGGGAGAGAGAGAGAGAGAGAGAGAGAGAGAGAGAGAGAGAATAAAATGACCTTCCTAGCTATTCTGACCAATCAGGCTAAAAATAAGACATGTCAAAGATCTGAGAACATGTTCTCCAAGAGATGGTTTATAAACAGAGCCAACAGTGACAACAGTATGCTGTGTGCCTGCCAGAGTGGCTGTGAACTTCCCCCCTAACTTGCTGAACAGAATTGCGATTCAGATTAAAATATATGGGTAGATTCGACTGTAGTTGGGAAACATGTCCTTGTGTTCAGCCAATGTATGTACATAAAGGCACGACTAAGGGAGTAGAGCATTCCCTCTTCTCCCCTACAAAAGGAGGCCATCTCTTGCACTTAATGACAAGCTGAAGAATAAGTACCTTTCTGGGCTTCTAGAGCATCCAAGTAACTTTGCCTGTATACAAGAAACCAATGGTTACCTGGGAGCTCATGAAAATGCAGGGCCACAGATTTCCAACATACTGTTTCTAACTCTGTGCTCACATTTCCTGGTCTGTTTTGATTTTCTCATTGAATTTAAATTTCAAATATTTTTGGAAATGCTTTCTTGTTGTTATTGTAGTTTTCTTGTCAATTATTGGCAATGGGAAGAGTTTGCTTCTGTGGACAAGCGATTCCATGACTGCACAAGTTGACTGGGTCATAACTTTACAGCAGTTACCTGATTTCATGGGAGAGTAAAGCCCAGGGGCTAGTAAGAAGGATGGCTAATTCTTAAGGTACCTGGGCTTTCTGGAAGTTGTGAATGTTTTTGTCTTCATTTTCTTTTATGAACCATTATCATATGAACCAGGTAGCAAAAATAGCAAGGAGAGAATCCCCTTCTCTTTAATTTCCTGGCTTTTCCTCATTTTTCTAGTGCAAATGAATTTGCTATCATCGTTGCCAGTTGAGCAAGGGCCTTGGTGAGCTTGTTTAGAAGGGAATAGTCTACCCAGTTCAGGACTTTAGGATGACTTGAACATTCAGTATGTTCTTATGCAGGGTACTCTAGTGCAGAATCTGATTTCACTATTCTTAAATGGGCCCATTTATCAACTATTTAAAGAGCAGCAACTACATGCCAGGCACTAATGTAGGTGCTCATAATACAAGATGTATTATGTATATAATACTTAAGACACAGGGTTTCCCCTCAGGAGTTCTTTGTGAAGACGACAGATCTAAACAATGAGTTATAAAGGGATGAATTCTGCAGCAAAGGTAGAAATGAAATGCCATTTAGACACAATGGAGGAGTAAAACTGTCTGCTAAAAAAGGGAGGAAAATTGTTCATTGTTGTTTGATTATTTCCTCATAAGACTTAGACAAATCTGAAGTTAAACATATTCATATTTATTTATAAAATGTGGCAAATTGCACTTCTTACCTCTTAGAAGAAAGCCAAGAAAAAAGGTTACACACAGTAGGTTCTTAATCACTTGTTTTTATGAATTTGCCTTCTAACAAGCCCCGCCTATGCTGTGTTTGGCAGTCCAACAGCTCATTAGTTCTTAACAAAAGCCGCACAGCTAAATGAGAAGGATTCCTCAGACAAACACCCCCGGGCAATATCTCTGAGAGCAAATGTGACAAATAGAATCAGAAATGAATTAAATAGTCAGCTACAGCAAGCCAACAACAAAATAAAGAAAACCTCTGAAATGACCAAAAATGGAAACATATTACAGTTATCTGCATTCACAGTACAGAGCAAGTTTGGTCATATTTAAGATAATTCTCTAGTGCCTGCTATTTTTAGCCCAGGGGTAAGCTCCTCTAAGAGTCTTCCAGTATTGCATCCCTTTAACCTGGCCTAACAAACTAAGCCAATAAGCTGTCTGATTTCCCCGTCCGTCAGGGAGGAAGAGAGATAGCTAAAACAAACCATTTACAGGGAAAATGTTCAGCCTATCTTGTATTAAGAGCTTTTTTCATATAGATTTTTAAAACATCCCAATATTAAGTGTTGCCTGTCAGAGACCAAAATGTCAAGCTTTGCTGTTTTGAAATTGTAGGCTCATGGTTATAAAAAGAGGATTTTATAGGCCTAGTCTAATGGAAATAAACATTACTCCATTACCTTCAGTAAAACCAAGTCTTTACAGCTCAAGCTATCATTATTAATGTCTATGAGAAGAAAGAAACGTTTCTAGGGGTTTATTTATTTTTTTTAGGCAAAGAAAGACCGGCGAGCTGTACCATAGCAAATGAAAGTTTTCTTAAAGCTTTCTCCTCAGTGACTTTGCAGTGTGTAATTTAAAAGCAGAAAGCAAAGAAAATGCAGTTTTAAAACACTAGGCTGGCTATTCCTGGTATCTTTCTTTCTTACATATTAACAAGTCTTTGTGAGACTATTGCTCTGTCAATTCTTGTCTGTCTGCCTCTATATAGTGCATACAAACAACTTGATCAGCTCTTTAGTGTTCAACACCTGTGTTTGTGTGTGTGTGTGTAGGTTTAGGTGTAGGCTGTCTCAGTTTAAACCATATAACCACGTATGAATCACAGCACTTCAAGATGTTTTAACTTCTTCTCAGTTCATCAGAAACCATACTGATGATCAGCAAAGTTTAGGTTTATTTTCAGGCTGGCCAGTCTAGCCAAATTCAGAAGACTGAAATTGCCAGTTTTGTGTTGGGAAGATTTCAGCCCTAGATTCTACCTGTGAGGTGACCAGATATTTCTTGAGCTCCTCTTATATGCAAGGTGTTAGGCCAGGTGCAGTGGGAGGTGGCAATGTGTGTAGTGCCGGGCCTCCAGCACACGCATTACTGAACTACAGAAAAGAGATGCCCATATGTGTGGCATGGCAGCCAAGGAAGTTTGGGATGTATGTAGAGATCTTACACATCCTGGATTCCATGCCTAGGTCTTCCCTCTTCCCAGGTCTGATTCCCCCCAAATCATCTGATGTTTCATAAACCATTTTACCAGGGCCCTGAAAAGTGCCAGTCACTGCTCTTGGTTATGCATGATTTCTATCTTCACCCATATTAGGAATTTCAAAGTTAGTAATTTAACCAGAACTCAAATTTCCTGGTTCCCACTGCTTCCCCTGTGCCAATAAGATGAAATTGGCATTTCCTATCAGGAAGCCTCAGAAACGCTGGCTAGCCACATAGCCATCTCCAAAGATCTATTCGCTTGGTTGAGGTTCTCTATTGACTGTTAAATGATCAAATGGTGCCCACTTCTGCGGAGAACTGGAGGGGTCTGAGCACTTGAAGTCCTGCAGTTACAGTCTCCTGCCAGTGAGATGTTTGGCGCTCCGCAGGCTTGTGCCTGATCTTTAGTCCCCGTTAAGTCTGGCTGTTAATCTTTAGCACAGGGCTGACGCTGCAACACAGGGCACAGCAGGTTGCCTAACTTCTTGTTTGCGTGTTCCCAGAGAGCAGAAAGCAGTTTGCTGTTTTTTTCCCAAAACCCCAAGCCTTGGGTCACTGTCTCTGTCTCTCTGTCCTTTGCTTTCCATGTACAATGTATTACTGAAGATCTCCTTCTTATTCTTTGGTGAATGGTCACAGTCTTCCTCTACCATCTTTTTTGGAATCTTCACTAACTTGTACTTTGGTGATCCCAGCAGCCCCCCTCTCTCCTCTGTCAGTGTTGACCCCCACGACTCCTGAAGAGATCATATCTCACACATGCCAGACTTGATTACCAATCCAATCATATTTTTCAGCTTTTGCTGTGTGCCTAAAATTTTTCCAGAAACTATAGTACATACAAAAGAAGTATATGGGCTTTAGGGCTTATCTTCCTTGGGGGATCAACAGCTTTTTGGGGGGAATAAGACTTACTCAAGTGACTCAATCAGGCCATGGGTGAAATGTGGATAGTCACTCAAAAAAGTCCTGTCATAGGCACCATATGGAATATAAGAATCAAGGAAGCAGCATGTGGTGGCACACACCTGTCATTCCAGGACTTGGGAGGCTGAGACAGGAGGATCTCAAGTTTGAGGCCAGCCTTAGCAACTAGTGAGATGCTCAACAACCTAGCAACCCCACTTTTAAAAAACAATAACAACAAAAAATTTTAAAAAAACGGCTTGGGTGTATCTTGGAAGTAGAATGCCCCTGGGATCAATCCCCAGTACCAAGAAAAATCAATGAACTGGCCTCTGCCGCAGCGTCCATTAGAAACTAATTGTTGCATACAGAAACATGTGACCACTGGTAAGATATGAGCAAACTAGTCAGACTTTTAGAGGTGGGAAGAGACCCATAAGACCTGTGGGTGCAAAGGGAAGCAAGCCAGCCTGGTGGCGGTTGCTCTGAATAGATCCTCTAGGTGGAGAGAGACTCCCATCAGCAGAGAGGAAAGGTGGGTCTTTTTGATGTTGGCTTTTATTTCATTATTATTTTAAAACACACTTCTCACCCTCTGTTAGCAAGTGTTTACGTTATGTGTTAGAAGAAGAAAACTGATGGGACAGTGGTAATGATGTGAGGGAGCCACTAAGGTGAGACAAGTTCAAGAGATGATTAGGAAATAGGACTAAATTTGGGGGCAGAAGAGAAAGCAGGTCATAGTGAATAGAATCATAGCACTGTGCAAAATTAATGGGAGGAGAGACTTAGTTCAGCATGCTCATTGCACAAGAGGGAAACTGAGACCCAGGCATATTAAGTGACCTGCATAAAGAATATCAGTGGTAAGTCAGGGCAAGCCAGGAGAAGACATGACTTGGTTTGTTAGAGACCAGGGACTCTTATCTGGAGGCAGCATGGGAGAAGGGTTGTGTTTGGCAGAGATGGCAAGCAGAGGCCCAGTGAGGAAGCCATTGTGGTTTTCAAGATTGAGGTAATAGGGCTTGAATTAGGGATGGATGTGGGAGACTTTGTGAAGAAAGAATCGATAAGGATCTTTGTCATAGAAAGGGATAGGTCCGAGGCTATGGTGAGAGAAGGGGGTAGAAATGGCTGTGGTTTCAAGCTTGAGTGATTTGGAGGACTGGGGATCAGTTAAAGAAAACAAGAGAATCAGGGGAGGCTATGGATGGTTCAGGAAAGGAGCAAAGAAGGATCCAGAATGTCACATTGTGGATTATCAGGCATATGGGCTGGCCACCATTGGAACAAAGTATCCTGATAACTGGGCCCTGGAGTGGTCCTGGGAGGCTGCGTGAGGAGGGCTGTCTTAATGGAAATATTTATTTCACAGATACACGGGAGTGGAGACACAGGGCTCCCCTTTTCTCACGTATTAAAGATGACTTGCTTTTGTTTCGAGGTCAATGATTTACCGGGTTTCTTCTTGCCAATGGTAATAGTAGTTTTGGGGGGGGGGATTTGTGTGTGCCAGACAATGGGGCTAAACATGTTAAAAGAATGTAGTAGTATTAAAAAAAACTTTAGTTTTATTAAGTTTAATTTAGTAAATTAAACCCTAATCGCCTCTACTTCTCCTAATCACTGTCAAGGGTTGGAGGTGCTTCCTCAGTTTCCAGTTCTGAAAGTGAGGCTGAGATGGGTAACTTGCCGAGGGTCAAGTCACAGAACCAGAGGAGCCAAGCTTGCCTAAGTCCAAAGCTTCAGTTCTGACCCTTGCCCTCTCCTGCCTTTTAATTAATACCTCTATTGCCAGGCACTAGGCTCCTCATCCCTTCCTACTCCCAGCCTTTTTCAAATTTTCCAAATGCCTGGAATTATTTCTGTCTTCTTGTTTTTATCCTCCTGAATTTTAAAATCACAGGAACCTCTCAAAGTCAGGAAATGTTCCCTGATTAATTCCACCTCTCCCCAAACAGCTGGAAGAGCTGCCTGATCTTGTCCGAATAGATTTGGTGTCATTTAGTGGAGAGATCAGCATGAATCCATCCTGTCACAGCCTGATCAGCAGAGGAGAGTTCGTGCCCTACTGGTCATGGAGCTGTAGACATTTTCATCTGTAGAGCAGTGTACGTAAAAGCATATATTAAAATGGTGAGGATAGAATGGTTAGCTCTTCATCCCTACCGTGGGTGCTGTTGATACTTACTGACTGACTCAGATTTTTGTTGGCACTGGGTTGAGAAGAAAGACAATTGCAAAGTATTGATGATGTACCCTACACTTGGCTTGAAAGTCCTGCATTGGACTCCTGGGCATGTTTTTGTGATTTAGATTCAGTAGAACATGCCTGTGAGGAAGTCTCCTGAAAGATAAGTTTAATGGGGAATGTAACTCTGTTAAGATGCAATTGAAAAATATGCACCCCCCCCCGAAGAAACCATTTCTTACAAACTGCTCTTAGCTCTGATCATTCTCCTCCCCTAAGTGGGCATGAAATCATTTTGCATTAGTGAATATGCATTTTTCTTAATATTTTGGCTCCCTTTGCTTCTGGACTAAGGGGTGAAATTGTGCCAGATTCATTTTTTTCTTATATGTAATGTTTATGCATAATAGGAGTCCAGTCAATACATGTCATAAGACTGTTATTCCTCAACTAAATTATGGGCTGGGGTGATGATTTTTATTTCTTTTGATTCCTGTTCTAGCAATTTCTCAGTTTCTAATTCAAAATTATATAAACAAAAGGTACTCAGGAGTTGGCTAATGAATGGATGAATAACATTTAACTTGTGATTTTCTAAACCCTCCTGGAAATATTTTGAGGGGACTGGGAAAATTACCTGGGCAACAAGATCTGTTGAGTAGTTGTTGGGCTAGATCTGTTACCTGTATCAAAATCTTCAAATTGGTCAGTAATTCCATCTCAGCTTGTTCATTTTTTTGTTTCAAATGACACAGGTTTTTAGACATTGATGTTTAAGATAAAGTGGTACCCACTTTGCATTTCTGGTTACGTTTACAAAACAATGCTTTATTGCTGTCTAAACATGAGAGCTCACAGCCACTCCTTCTGCAGCACGGTGAAACAGGGCTGTTATGTGTCTTTGCCCTTAGTTTGAAATATGTTGTACTTAGAGGTCATAGTGTTCTGGTTTGGGTAGCAAACTATTGATCAGGGTATTATGGTAACAGCTGTACTGCTGATTGGATGAAGATAAATATCCAGGGATGCAACGGGTATTACTTGGCATTGCTGTTTTTCTTGGGAGCCTGGCCATCCCTGCAGCGGAAGGAAGGGGGAGCTTTGTAGGAATGGCCAGTAGGAGAATATTATCAACAGTCTTACTGGGCAGAGTACAAGCCCATGGTACCTAACTCCTCATTAACCATTATTTGGATTCTGGCTCTTATCTCTCCCTGCATCAATCTTTTACTCTTTATTTACATTTCCTTGACTTTTTTAGCTTTTTATTCTGTTGCTCTTTGTTTTTCCTTTTTTATTCTTGACGAAACACTCACATTTTCATTCATTTTTAGGAGGATTGTGAGGAAACAATATCATTGCTAATAATCTCCATGCCTTTGAATTTAGTGGTACTTCCTCTGACATCATTAGAGGCTTCTCCTTTCTAAGAGTTATTGTATTGTGTATAATTAAGGTGTGCAACATGGTTTTTATATATATGTATATATACATAAATACTCACTGTATATAATTATTATTCCACTATATATATACATATATGTATATATATATACATATATACATATACTTATTTCACTACATATATATATATATATATATATATATGTAGTGAAATAATCACCACAGTCAACAAATTCACATATCTATTACCTCACCTGGTTACTCTTTTGGTAATAAGAGTAAGAAAGATCTACTCAGCAAACTATGAGTTTGCAATACAATGTTTTTAAAGGTAGTCCTCATTTGGGACATTAGATCTCTAGATTTATTCATCTACATAACTGCAAGTCTGAACCCTTTTTCCTACTTCTCCCCATTTCTTCAATTCTACTGCCCCCCCATCCTCCATAACTAACTACCATTCTACTAAAAGACTGTGTGTGTGTGTGTGTGTGTGTGGTACTGGGGATTGAACCCAGAGGCATTCTACATCTGAGCTACACCCCTAGCCCTATTTTATGTTTTATTTTGAAACAGAGTCTCACTAAGTCGTGGTGGGCCTTGCTAAGTTACTGAGGCTGGCCCAGAACCTGCGATCTTCTTGCAGAGACTTCTTTTTTCTTAAATTTTTTTGTTTTGTTTTATTGGTGCACTGTAATTATATATCATAGTGAGATTCAAAGTATTACATCTATATATGCACGCAACATCATAGTTGCTTAATACAAAAGCCCTTTCAGGTCCACATTCTCCTTGATTTTCTACAATATATGAATATTTCACAATGACTGTAGTGAAACTCTTTCTTCCTTGGTGTTTCATCATAAATATTTGAATTTTTGTGAATGTTCCTCTTTACAGTCTCCTACTTTTCTTCCCTCTTCTTTGGACGTAACTTTTCTCTTTCCTTTGCTAGAAGATCCTATCTCTCCCTTATACTTAGGCATTCAGGTAGACCAGAGCCACCTGGACAGTCCAAAAGATAACATCTGAAGTGGCTCCCCAGGGCCTCTGTGCCTGATTGTGTTGGCTTCATCCCTGAGCTAAGAACCTTGTCTTGGCCTGACATTGGAACTGGCATTTTAAGCAGTACCTCCCTTCCCTAATTCACAGAGGTAACCCAAGGAGGACTGATTTATGGAAGGACACTTGAGTAGTTTCCTATTATTACTTCATTCTCCGGGAAGTCTGCAGAGTTGGTCATTCGTTTGAGCAGTGTATTGGAATGGGCTAATATTAAAAGTTATGATAATAATACCTTAATTTACATTTATAAGCATAGTCATTTATATTATATAAATTTATATTCATATATTATCTTTTTGATGTTCATTTATTGGTGCATTGTAATTATACATTTTGATATCTGTCAGGGTATGAACATCATACATGCACACATTGCACATTTAGCCCTCCCTCCAATCCCACATATATTATCTTAATTTAGGTTTTTACTTAATTTATTTTAAAAAATACAAATTGTATATTTATATACTCAAGTGTATGTTAATATTTCAACTCACAGAGCCAGTCTATACCAACTTCACCTCTTCTGTCTATTTTCCTAAATGGGCTAAAAGATAAATGTTTTACCTTGTGGAAGCAAGTCTCAGTGTTACGAACTTTGCCTGTCCACAAACTAGCAATGGCACAAATGTGATTTGATTCCTAACCTGCTTTTCTGGATGTTAAACAGGCTCCTGATGTTATGGTATTATCTCTATGTGACATTTTCTATACTTGCAAGGGACCACCTTAAGCCTTCAAAAACCAAGTGAGGGCCCTGCCTTTACTTTATAATAAGGACACTGGGGCTCAGAGAGGCTGGCTGAACTCTCTGAGGTCAGCAACCCTTTCTTCCTCCTTCATATCCCAAGAAAGCAGACAGTGCAGCCAGATGGTTAGGAGCTTGGGCTCTGGAGTCAGACATGGTGCATTTCAAATCCTAGTTCTAACACTTACTTTTACATGAAACCATTTCTTCTTTCATAAGATCGAGCCTGTCTCATAGGGTTATTTATCCATTCATCAAACATTACTGATCACCTCTCACATGTGAAAGTCTTCTTGGGACATGGTAGTGAACAAGGAGTACAAAATCCTGCCTGCATGGAGCTTATGTTCTAAAGGGTTGTTATTAAGTCTACATGACAGGGTGTTGAAAGTGCAATAAGTGTTTATTGACAAAATAAATGCAAAGTCTAAGCCGGGCATGGTGGCGCATGCTTGTAATCCCAGTACTTGGGAGGCTGAGACCAGAGGATCTGGGTTCACGGCCAGCCTCAGGTACTCAGTGAGGCCCTCCACAACTTAGTGAGACCCTGTTTCAAAATAAAGAATAAAAAAAATAGGGCTGGGTGTGTAGCTCAGAGGTAGAATTCCCCTGGGTTCAATCCCCAGTACCGGAAAAATAAATAAATAAAAATAAATGCAAAGTCTATAAATACCTGGAGACAATGGCATTCGCCTTTCACCCACAGATGCAGCCATAAAGAGAGCCCAGGCAGCAATAACAAAGCCTTTGCTTTCCTAAGAGCTATTGCCTGCCATGGAAAACCATTCAGAATTTAGCTACAGTCTTTGGGATTCATAAATGACAGTTCTTTGGTTGCAAAACACAGAATAACAATAATAAAAAGAATCAACACGAACTTTCTCAAGCAGAGGGAGGAAGCCTATCTGTAGTAGGTGGGATGGGGGAGAAGGCATCGCATTAGGCGTGGCAACTGAAAAATCTGGAACATGATTCTAACTACAAAATGATTCTGATCCGGATTCAAATTCCACTAGGTTTTCCCTGGGTCTGGGCCAGCCCTGGGAGGCGAGGAGAAAGGAGGCTTTTTGCTCACTGACTAGCCGCGTGCATTCAGTGGAGAAGGGATATTCTGTAAAGGGAATTTGTGGTGCTGTTATGTTCATATTGGGCACTCAAGAGATAAGCCTTGATAGCTCTGGATGGGAGATCTTGTAAGCAGAAAATGTTTGACAAGGAAAGGAATGGGGGTTCCTGTTCCCGGCTAAACAGTGGGAATTCTACCACCCAGTGGCAGTCCTCTGAAATTCCATGAATTAAAATTAGTGCTTCTGTTTTAGTTACTTTTTGTTTGCTTTTAAGACATAACTATATAAATATGTATTTATCTCTGTGTGTATGCATGTGTGTATGTATGTAGATGTGTGTATGTATGCATAAAGGCAATAAATGTATTCTATGAAATTCGATCCCTGACATTATTTGTCACAGATAGGCACTCCTTCCCTCCTCCTTGCAGTCTCTGCATCTCCTTGGCATTTGTCACTGTGCACTCGTTGCCTTTTATATTGTCACCACAGTTCCAGAAGCACTCATAGAGCTTCAGTGACGAGCATCCTTTGCCAGTCTGGTAGGCTTTGGAAATACAGAGGGACGTGTTATATTCTATAATGACATGTATATGCTGTCCCTGAGAAATCATTTATGTATATCTGCCAAGAAACATTAGCTTTTTCATTTTTAAGTTTTCAAATAATATATGTAGGAATAATATAAGGAGAGTGCATAGTTCAATGCTTGCACTTAATTGGCAGTCAATAGATGGCAATTTGCAGGAACATTCAATACCCTGAACTTCCTGGAGAGCACTGAAAAGACAAACGTGTCCTTGGGAACAAAACTGCGGGAGAATTCTGGTCCAGATTCAAATCCAGGGAGGGGGCACCCAACCGCCTGTCGCTGGGCTCTGTGACAGCCCAGGAGAGAGAGGGATTTCTGCTTCCTGGCTCCCCAGGATGGATCCAGTGGATACACTCACCAAGAAGAAATCCCCTGAGTGAGGAACCAGGTCTGTTTTGGATGCTCTTGAACCCCCCATCTAGCATAGTTCCAAGCTCATGGTATGTACCTTGGAAATCATGGTTGGAGAAATGAGACTCTTGGGAAGCTCCCTACAGAGGCCACAGGGAAATGACTAAGCTCCTTGCTTGAGTGGCTATCATTAGTGCATAATTTCCACAAGCAATCCTAGAAGGGGCAAGATGTTTAATCTCTGTCATGAAATGTAACCTGTGGAGGGAAGACAAGCAACCACAATGTGACTGCTCCGGTGGCCTGCCGCTCTGAGCACAGCCTGGGCCTCTTTCTGACGTGGCTGATGAGAACCAACAAGAGAGGCATCTTGTATGTTCAAGTGAACCACATTTCAGCAATGATGTCTTCAGTGACTAATGAATCCTGGGAAGCAGAAACTGGGAAGCAGGAAGTGTGACCTATAGGACAGAAAATATCAACACAGAGAATCCCTGCTCAGAACATTGGCTGCAAAAGTTTATCATTTGGCATTTTCAACAACTGCTGTTTGATTTTCTTTACAGTTGTGGTGGCACATTCTGGAAAGACAATATGCTCTAAAATAGCATGAGTTTTATGGGGTTGAGGTAGGGGATATAAATGTTTTGGTTTTTTATTATAACTGTGGTGACAACTTTCCAAATGCCATACTTCATTTTGATTCAGGGTGGGAGAACCTGGGGGTAATAAATATCATATGGTTCTTATAGCATCACATGAGTGTAATTATTCATTTATCTGATGACTGTTTAATGAATATCTACTATATGCAAGGTCTGGTGGCATTGGCTTTTTCTGGGTGCAAGTTGCGTCATTTTGTTCTGATGTAGAATATCCCTTTTTGCACCTCTCTGCATGTCCTATTCCTTTTAAACAACTATACTTCCTTTCCTATATCATTTCTCCAAAACCACTAACCCTCAGCACCCTACAACAGTTTAGGAGCCTCTACTGTGGCCCTGCAGCATCTGTACTTTTCCCCATGATATCTTTTATTTTTTTTTTTTTTTGCGGTACCGGGGATTGAACCCAGGAGTGTTCTACCTCCGCGCTACACCCCCGGCCCTATTTTTTATACTTTATTTTGAAACCGGGTCCCACGAAGTTGCGGAGGGCCTCACTACGTAGAGAAAGAGAGAGAGAGGGAGAGAGAGAGGGAGAGAGAGAGAGCGAGCTGAGGCTGGCCGCGAACCTGGATCCTCAGGTCTCTGCCTCCCAAAGTACTGGAATTACAAGCGTGCGCCACCACGCCCGGCTTCCCCGTGATATCTTAATCTGCCTGCTCATCTCTTCTTCCTCTCCCACTGGATAGGGAAGGATGTGAGGGTCTGGGCTGTGATTTTCACGTGTTCCATTACTTAACTCAGTGTCAGAAACATAGTACATGTTTTTCAGGTATATGTTGAATGAATGCAGAGTAAAGAGTTGAATAAAATTAATGCAGAATAAGGAATTGAATAGATCTGGAATTGTTTCTGGAGTACATTATGCAGAGCATAACACTGCATCTTTTAAGAAGCACTAGCATAGTAGGTAGCCAGTTGTCCTAAAGGAGGTTCCAACGGACTCAGCCTTTCTCTGTATTTAAAGATGATTTTTGCATGTCAAGTGTGTTCCAGGTTACCAACAGTTTGAAATTAAATATGAGTAGTTTAAAATATCACTCATAAAAATTAGTCCTCCTGGGTGCTAAAAGGTAGGTTTGTAAGACAGTGGTGGGTGAGAGGTAGCTGGGTCAGAAGATCACTTAAAGGTGCTGGTAAAATATTTCAACCTATTTTATATTGGAACATAAAAGCCCTTCTTTTCCTTTTTTTCCCTTCCTATCTGCTTGTTCATCCATCTGGGAGTTATCTGGTGTCTGCTTATTCCAACCATTATATTAGATACTTGGGATATAAAAATAAATGTCACACCCTCCTCAGGAAATGAACATAGTTAAACAATTTTTAGAGGTGAACTCTGCCTTTGAGCCAAAGATTTTAGTACAGTGCTTATCTTCAGTGAAAAGCTCATCTTAGTGGGGGCAAGAACATCTTTGTTTATAGAGGTTTTAATTCTTCTCTCGAGCTATGTTTCTTTGCTAAGCCTGTGGAGCTGGTGGACTGCAGGGACTCTCGGCCAGGCTAGACACAGCTGGGGGGGCATCGGAAACTTTTATGGATTTCTGGTAATCTGATAGGCTCATATCGAGTTTTATGGGAAGTCTAGAAGAGCTCATGATGTGCCTTCATTCCACAGGTCAGTAAGAAGCCTTACTACATCCCAAGTGTGAGGAGAGTTCTTTTTCTGAAATGGTTGCCGAAAGGATTTCCATGACCAAAATAACATAACGATGCTAAAAATCCTGTGACCCGATAAGAAATCCCTTGTCTGGATTCTTGGCAACATGATTTAAAACTCAACATGATTCTCTCTTCTCAGAACTAACACTCAGTATCTGAGTGGCTCGTCTGACACTTGTCATATACACATGGCCTTGTAGAAGTTAGTTATATTTTCACTGTTCCTGTCTCACTTCCTTGAATAGATTATAAACTCTTGGAGGATAATAAAACTGACATTGACAGTAGTTAAAATTTATGGAAGGCCTCTATGTGAATACCAGACACTATTCTAAGCACTTTGCATGTTTTAATTCATTTAATCTTTACCACAACCTATGAGTCAGATATTTCATTATGATCTTCACTGTGGATGGGAACTGAGAGCCAGGGAAGTTTAGTAGCTTCCCTAAACCTCCATACCTAGTTAGCAGAGCAAAGACTCCTCCCCAAGCAGTCTCATTCCAGCCCCTATGCCCTTAGCTACTCGTCGTGTAGATAGATATCTCGCGCTCTAGCACAGGGTGACTTGCACATGGAAGATGCTCCAAGCATGCATATGCTGATCTGGGTCATGTATCTTTATAAATCCATCTCACTGTATAAATAAAGGCTATAAAAGTGTGCTTATAGGAGTTAGGGGCATAGCTCAGTGGTACAGCACGTGCTCAGTATGCACAAGGCCCTGGGTTCATTCTCCAGCACCAAGAAAACATGTGCTTATAAATAGATAAAAACTAGACTTTATATGATAAGTATAAAACATGGCATGATGTGCTAAAACACTTTAAAAGAGTTAGGTTGGTGTGCTTCGCCAATATTTCATGGGAGGGAAGAAACAAGCCGGATCTTAAGTCTAAGCATTTCTATGAGAAAAAAAAGAAAAGAGAGAGGGAGAAGAGTATTTTATATCAGAGATGACAAAATAAGGATATAAGAAAATGGGAAACAAATATAAAAAGGGAAATCAGAGGAGAGAGTGATTCCAGTGCTGGGGAGGTAGGCAGCATATCAAATGAGCCATGTGGCTGGGAGGGGAGGCCAGGACATGCACATGGCCACAAGACATCAACGTCAGAGCCATGAAGGTGGAGAGGGAGTGGGGACCTAGAGAAGGTGTCCCCTGCGCGAAGTGCTCACTGGCTCCTCAGATCCCATCTGTCCAGATCCTCGGCTCTATTTCCAAAATGCAAAAAATTTCAGATGAAAAATTCAGTTCAGTCAATGTTACCAACTAATCAAATAACGTTTCAAACCCTTTTGTAGGCAAAAACCATGTTGGCCGAACACAACTGATGTCGGGACTAATTTTGTCTAAAGACCTCCCATTTGCAGTCGGAGTCAGAATGAATGAGAGGATACAGACATCTAGGTCTTAGTTCAAAATGTGGTGACATGACATTCATTCTCTGGTGGGAATGAATTTAACCAAGCAGAATTTGTTTGCCCTGCATCATGGGGTAGGTAGGAGAGAAACTGTACTAAGATGATGAAGGAAACTAGAACCTCACTCCTGCGCTGCCGGTGTGGGCCACTCGCTTGAGCATCATGCGGGAGTGGGTTAGCCTCGAAATCTCAGCCTGCCCGCCAGACTTCCTGAATCAGAACCTGCATTCTAGCACCGTCAGGTGTTCTGTGCACATTCAGTTTGAGACGCACCAGATTTAGTTTACTTAACGTTCTTGTTTTTAAATAGTCCCCATAAGACAAAGCATGCAGCAAACATTTGAGCAGAGAGCAAAATTTCAGAGACCCTTCCATGTTACTAGTGGAACATGGGGCAAAATAAAAAAGGTTCACTCTTACGGAAGCTTGAACCAAGCAGTTAACATGGTAATGTTGACTTATTTAGCAATGCATTTACAGTGTTAAGTTCTTTACAAGAACTTGGTGAGCCAAATGCAAGGCTTAACACGGGTAATGCATTTATTTGGTAATCAGTAAATTACCTTATGTAGTCAGTAAATTGTTCAATTCTAGACAACTGATAAGATCATTTGCTTTCTCGTGTTTTTTCAATGTTGTGCTCAGCCTCAAGTATAAATTGAATAGAGTGACCTTTTGGTACTCTATGAAATTGACTGCGTTTCCTAAGATTCTGCGGTTTCAATTACCATACATTTTTGATATTGGGTCCACAGCCATTACATTGGCCTCAGCATAACAATATCTTATCATTGGTTCTGATAATACAGTCTGCAGAGTGCAATGTCTTGTTACCTAGTGTGTGTGAGGGTGTGTGTGTGTGTGTGTGTTTGTGTGTTTCCAATCAGATCTGCGTGTAAGTACAAGAACAATGTACAATTTACCCAAATCAGATCTAATCACTAAGTGTGTTGCAAAATATGAATGATTTTTGGTGCGATGATGGAAGTCCTGTTCTAGGTTGGTAGCTGGGTCTTGAGTTTGTGAGATAGATAAGTCAATAAGTGGTTCCTCAGTTTATTAGCAACTTAATTGTCAGAATGTAATGAAACTTCTGAGCTGCAACAGCTCATTAGAAGCAATGAAACATGTGACTTTTTTTTTCTAGAAGAATTTTCAATGAGCTGTGGTTTTCCCCCAAAGAGATCCTGAAGATAAAATTAGCAATAAGCTTAAATCCACACATGTGAAAGTATAAGGATTTTTGAATTCTGCCACTAGAAAAATGCTTGGGAAAAGCTAGGGTCATTGAGGTGAGAGGAACCTGGGTTCAAGTTCCCACTCTGCCATGTTTGTTACATAACCTTCTTTGAGTTACTTATTCTCTTTAGGCCTCAGTCTCCTAATCTGTAAAATGGTGTTTTAATAGTTTTTTCAAGGGACTGTTAGGAAGATAAAAGGAAATAGACTATGCAAATTGCTTAGCAATATCCCTTGGGCATAGCAAGAGTTTAGTTAATGACTTCTTGTCACTCTTTATTTGTAAATCTAGATTTTTTTCCTCTTGTATAATCATTAAAAAGCATGTAGCCCATTGTATTGTCTACTAGTCAGAAGGCTGTATTTTGCTCTCATGCCTGTGCTTCATAGAAATTGATGGCTTCTGCCAGATCAGGAGTTTACTTTTTAGTTGCCTGGTAGAACGTGGTTGTTTTTATTTGGCCTTTATGACAATATTGCTCCAATGACTGTCATAGGAGCTCAAAGAGAAATCTTGCTTGTCTGCTAATGCTTTATTATATCTATAGCTCCCAAAGAAAACCTTGGCAATGTTTAAGAATAAAGAGCTGTTGAAGAATTGTGAGAGGTGATTAAAACTTGAATTCACATTTCAAAGACAGTAATTATTTTCTGAAGTCCAAAGCCCAGAAGAGCAGAATAATATGAAAAAAGTATTTCATATCCAACGAAAAGTGAGTTTAAAATTATAGATTCTTCCATTCTTCTTCTAATTCCCTGTTTTGATTTTCATTCCCACATTTTCAGTTTTTGTTTGATGTTACCTTCATTGAGCATGTAAACAAGGATATTATTTTCTAGATCAATGACTGCTGGCTAGCTAGGATCCTGCAAACATCATGAAGACAGGTATAGCATCAACCAGGTCTACCCTGTGTCCCTGCATTCCTGAGACACCCGCCATCCAAAGCATATTTTCTAAATCTACAAATGAATAAAAGAAGGAAGGAATGAATAGAGTCAAGTAAAATATGGTTATGGCCTACAAGCAACTTAAATATGCATTTTGACTTCTTTCCTTTTTTGGGGGGGTTACAATAGGATAATTCAGTACATATATATATATATATATATATATATATATAATGATAAATCTCTTCTTTAGTATTATAAAAAATTTAAGTAAAATGCTTACAGTATTCACTGAAGACTTTCCTTCCCCTCATTTATTTTTAAATAAGATACATTGTTTTCTTTCTTTCTCTTATCATCTTCAAACACAATAAATTTGCTTTTTCATATATATCCTGTTTATATGTATGATGATTCATATAACTGTATCTATCTATTTATATATATACATATATATGTGTATATATATATCCCCTGATTGTTTGTAAATATTATATTTTGTTCTAGTTCAGCTATTCCAAATTTAAGGCAAAATCTGCGAGCCTTTTACCAGCTATTCTAAATCCAATTAATAAAGACTGTGATATGGTTCATCTTAGGTAATAGATTAAGTTTTTATGTCATAGCTTCCTGAAGTTTCTTTTAAGTTTTTTACTTTTTTCATTTATGGACAACGTAACATTGTGAAAATGAGTTTAAATAAGGGACATCATTAAAGAAATAATAGGAAATATTTATATGATGTTTAATGCTCAATATCTCATCTGATCCTTACCACAGCACCATGAAACAGCTGTCTCTATTTTTATGGTGATAGTACTGAGGTCACTGAGCCCAGATGCCTTCCCAAAAGACACAGTCCCATAGGTGATAAAATTAGAACTTGAATTCCATTCTCTTAGGGGAAAATCCCATAAGATTTTGACTCTACTACTTTGGAATTCTTCACAATGGACATACTACTGATAGGAATAGCAGCAAAATGAGAGGGTTAATGTTCCAGGAATATCGACCACTCTTTCAGGGACAAATTGAGCAACAATTGATGCTTAATGGCATCAAACTATTTTGCTATCAATTGCTAAGCCTGGTGGTGAAGGGATCTGCTCCAGGGCCACCCCAAGCGGGTAGCATCACATCTTTCAGCCCTGAACCGATTACAGCTGGGGAACAGCCAGGGTGATGAGGACTCCGGGAGCAGGTTAGCACAAAGGCATCATAATTTCTCTCCTGCTTCCATGGTTTCTCTGTAGAGGCTCAGACAAATTCGGTTACTGTTTTAATACAGGCTTGCTATGGTCTATTTGCTATTGTGACATTTGATGAGGAAGAAGTATATTTAAGTTAAATATTCAGCAATATAATTATATTGCTTGAAAGATTCAGTAAATCTTTCTTTCTTTCTTTTTTTATTTTGGTACTGGGGATTGAACCCAGTAAGCTACACTCCAGCCTTTTTAATTCTGAAACAGGGTTGTGCTAAGTTGCTGAGATTGCTGAGATTGACCTCGAAGCTGCAATCCTCCTGTCTCAGCTTCCCAAGTACTGGGATTGCAGGTGTGTGCCACAATGCCCAGCTCAGTAAATATTTTGTAAATAATCTTATCTGAACCACATGAATCTTTAGTACTACATTTTTTATAGAATGCTTCTTAACTCTTTCTCAAAGCACATAGTTATTGTGATTTTTTCCCCAGTAATCTGGGAAGATAGCCACAGCAAATTTCATTGCTACCTTTTTATAGATGAGAAAATTAAGGGCCGAGGAAGATAAATTTGAAGGGG
Organism: Glis glis; assembly: GCA_004027185.1. Taxonomy (NCBI): domain Eukaryota; kingdom Metazoa; phylum Chordata; class Mammalia; order Rodentia; family Gliridae; genus Glis; species Glis glis. The sequence continues at coordinate 11,158 of PVJS01012080.1, read as the reverse complement.
AGGCATACAGTTGAGTAGACCTAAAGTGACCTCGATTAATTATTTAATCACACTTAAGCTTTTTCTCTAGCCCCTCTTCTCCCATACTTCAAACACAAGCATACTCCTGGGAATTTTTAAATATATTTTTAATTTATGAGTATAAACATACTCATTACACAAAGATTTTAAAGTCATCTGAAGTCTCACCTCTTATAACATTTGGTGTTTATTTTTTCAGATATTCTTTTTTTCTTTTTCTTCCTTCCTTCCTTTTTTTTTTTTTTTGTGTGTGTATGTGAGTATGGAGAGATGGGCACTGAGGATTGAACCCAGGGGCATTCTACCTCTGAGCTACACCCCCAGTCCTTTTTATTTATTTATTTTTTAAATTTTGAAACAGAATTTTACTAAGTTGCTGAGGGCCTCACAAAATTGCTGAGGCTGGCTGCAAACCTGCAATCCTCCTGTCTCAATCTCTCGTGTTTGGGTGTGCCACCATGCCCAGCTCTTTCAGCTATTTCTTGGTATACATGCCTGGATCGCAGGCTAGAAAAGTACCATTTCCTCACTTTATTAATTGATTTAATAATATTTAATGAGTATGCTTCATGTTAAATATTAAACTATTCATCATTTTCTTGGATGGAAGCATTTCACTCTGAGGATTCCCCTGGATATATTTTTATCATTACACCAAATAGTCCCATAGCCTGCTCAACCTCTGGCCAGAGGCAACTCTAATGTAGTGTGTGACATTTTTTTTACAAGGGGATCCAGGTTTTGATATCTGTAGTCATTGTAGTGAGGCTCTTGGCTGGTGTGTGTGCCCATCATACATCAAAAAGATCAATTTAATGGGCTCATAAATACCACAGTAAGATCTGGTCAGGTAGTTGAAGAGAGGGGACCAGGCTTGGTATATACTAGATGAAGATGAGGGATGTGTACATCTATCTTAAAGTGGGTCAGCTGGTCCTTACTGGTGAGTCAACCTTCTCTGCATCAGCCTGTGAAGTAGATCAGATCAAATATTTTCTCCTTTCCTCAAAGGCTCTACCATTCAATCTTTTATACGAGTGAGTCTCAGTCCTGGCTGTCAGTGGAATCCGGACTGGAGAGTTTTTACAAATACTAATTCCGACCTCCAAATTCTCTGATTTCATTTTTCTGCAGTGAAGTTCAAACATCAATATATTTCTAAACGCCCATGGTTCTATTATATAGCCAAATTTGAGAGTCACTGCTTTACAGGCATCTCTTATTTTGTATAAAAAAGATAGTCAATTGTAAACTATTCTTTGAGTCAAGTTTTTGTACTGACTTGTATTTTCAACAGTTTTACAGATTTAAGTGTTTCAAAGTTATCCCAGTATGAAATCTTTTCTTAAAAAAATACTCATGCTCTGCTTTTGTAAATAAATCTGACTTTCAAATTTGTTGGGCTTTCCTTAACAAGTAGATTTCTTCTGGCTTTCACCATTCATTTATTCCTCACAGTCATTCATTGTGTTTTCAGTGTTTCATATTGTCAGTCATCTTTCTTCTCCTGCTAGAATAAAGTCAAGGAGTTTTAATTATTTTATTCATTGCTATATGCCCAGTGTCAAGAATGCATGGTACACAGTAAATATTAAATATTTGTTAACATTTTTGACACTCATTTTGATGCATGAATCATGATTCCTGGTCCCAAGAAATGCATGATCTATTGGAAAACATGGACATGGAAATTAATAATTTACAATCTACTATTTCTTTAGAAATCAATATATTGGAATTTTCCATTTCTAGTATTTTAAGCAATGCTGAGGCTTAAAGAAGAAAATTGGCAAGTGTAAGAGAAAGATAACTTCGCTATTATTTTTCTTTAATTCTCCCGGGAAGCAATGTGGTATTGTAGCAAAACTAAAGAGCCCATTGGCCAAAAACAAATACAGGTTTGACCGGTTACTAGTGGACCTCGAGACAGTCTGTTTAACTCTTTGGGTGTCTGTCTTCTCTTCTCCACCATCAGACTGTTGGATGAGTTGGATCTTTGCCGTTCTTATATTTGGTGCTTCTATGTTACTACATCCTGTCATTATGGGAACCATTAAATAAGTCTTTTCATTTTTATTCTTATATAAGTTTTTTTATTGGTACAGTAGGATTATACATAATAGAGGGATTCATTGTTACATCTCTGTTACATGTACATAATATAATTTGTTGAATTTCATTCCCCAGTACCTCCCCTTTTCCTTCCCTCCTCTCTCTGCCTGATCCCCTTCCTCTAATGGCCAGAATCCTGTGTTTTCTCTTATATATGGAAGCTAGAGCAAAAAAATGTCCAAGATGGGGGAGATCTCATGAAAATAGAAGGGATACCGGTAAATAAGTCTTTTATTTGTCATCTGTAACTCCTGAACTTTTATCCAGATTGCTTTGCCCCCTCTATTCAATTCCCAGGCTGATATGGGGTGGGCCCTTTTAATCCTGTTATCAAACTCACTTTTTTTTTTAAAAAACAGTGATCCCTTTGGTGCTATCAGCTAATCAGAAGTCACATGCTACTTTACCGTGCCTGCTCACCACATATGCATACAAATCACCAACAGCCATGAATGAGTCGGCATTTAGAACCGATTCAGTGGAAAGTATTTAAAGATTCTTCACCAAGGGTGCGCTCAGTCTGGCATTAAAAGCAGCTCAGTTTCTAAATCCTAGGAGATTGCAAACTTAGATGCTTTGGAAACCTAAGGAAAGCCATGTAGAATTCTTAGATTCAAAGTTCATTGAGAAAATAAGCTCTCATACCACATTTGTTCGGCAAGTATTTATTGACAACCCACTACTCTGGGCAGAACACTTGAGTGAAATATGAAAGTTGCTCAAGGAGTCTGAGATCCAATCTCCAGCTCCAGCTCCAAATGGCTGCTGCCCTCCTGGGGAAGGGCCAGCCAGGGAAAGCACAGAGGATTACCAGGAAGCACACTTTGACTTCCTTTACCCTAGGTGGCCCCACAGAGAAGGCAGCCTTGCCTTGAATCCCTTCCAGCCTGAGACAGTTTTCCCTTATTCTAACGCTATTGCCAGGATATTGCAGGAACCAGATCCTTTGACATGGCCTGCATCTTAGTGCACCCAACCTGAAATCCCATACAGATCCAGGTGTCGGGGACCTGCCACTGCAGTTTCACACATACCTCATGGTGCTAAGTCTTTAGCAGCCTGTAGCACTGACCTTTATTTCTTTTTTAAATGTATTTTTTTATTTTTAACATGCTTTTATTGGTGCATTGTAGTCTACATCACAATGAATATCTATTTGATGTTAACATACTCTTAGTGTCCCCCCTCTGCCCTCCACCCGTATGAAGTACCGAGAATGATGTTGGTATATTCTCACATGTACATATTGTTTATGATGGTAATTCCACTGATTCTCTTCTTTCTTGTCCCTTCTTTTTTTGTGATTGGCTGATCTCGCTTAACATTATGTTCTCCAGGTCCTTCCATTTTCTTGCAAATGATGTTATTTTGTTCTTCTTTTTTTTTTTTGCGGTACCTGGGATTGAACCCAGGGGCATTTTATCTCTGAGCTACACCCCCGGACCTATTTTTTATACTTTATTTTGAAACCGGGTCTCATGAAGTTGCAGAGGGCCTCACTAAGTAGCTGAGGCTGGCCGCGAACCCGGATCCTCCGGTCTCTGCCTCCTAAGTAGTGGGATTACAAGCGAGTACCACCACGCCCGGCCTATTTTGTTCTTCTTTATTGCTGAGTAGAATTCCATTATGTGTATATTTCCCACAATTTTGTAATCCACTTATCTGTTGAGGACACCTAGGTTGGTTCCATAATTTGGCCACTGTGAATTGTGCTGCTATGAACATGGGTATGCATATATTACTGTTGTTTTCTGGTTTCAATCCCTTTGGTATGATACCCAGTAGTGGTATAGCCAGTTCATATGGTAGATCCATTCCCAGTTTTCTGAGGAATCTCCACACTGATCTCCATAGTGGTTAACCTAGTTTGCAATCCCACCAACAGTGAAGAAGAGTCCCAATTTCCCCACATCCTCGCCAACATTTGTTGTTGTTTGACTTCTTAATGATTGCCATTCTAATTGGGGCTAAATGAAATCTTAGAGTAGTTTTTATTTGCATCTCTCTGATTGCTAATGATGTTGGACATTTTTTCATGTATCTATTGGCCATTTGTATCTCTTCTTTCGTGAGGTATCTATTCATGTCAGTTGCCTACTTCTTGATCAGATTATTTGTTTTTCTGATGTAAAGTCTTTTAAGTTCTTTGTATATCCCAGATATTAGACCTCTGTCAGAGGGATAACTTGCAAAGATCTTCTCCCATTCCGTAGGCTTTCTCTGTAGGCTCTTGATGGTTTCCTTTGATGAGCAGAAGCTTTGTAGCAGGATACAAGATCAACCTAAAAAAATCAGTAGCTTTCATATATGTCAACCATGAATCCACTGAGAAAGAAATCCAGAAAACAATTACATTTACAATAACTTCAAAACCTATCAAATACCTAGGAATAAACTTTACCAAAGAGGTAAAAGACCTCTACAATGAAAACTATAGAACACTGAAGAAAGAAATCGAAGAAAATCTTAGAAGATGGAAAGATCTCCCCTGCTCTTGAATAGGCAGAATAAATATTTTCAAAATGGCCATTCTGCCAAAAATGATCTACAGAGTCAATGCAATCCCTATCAAAATACCAACATAATTTTTTGCAGATCTAGAAAAATCAGTCATTAATTTCATATGGAGAAACAAAAGAGCCAGGATAGCCAAAGCAATTCTCAGCAATAATAACCATGCAGGAGGCATCACAATTCCTGACTTCAAATTGTATTACAGAGCCATAGTAATAAAATCAGCATGGTATTGTCACAAAAACAGACACATAGACCAGTGGAACAGAATAGAAGATACAGAAACAAGTTCACAAACTTATAGCCAATTGTTTTTTGACAAAGGAGCCAAACACATACGTTGGAGAAAGGACAGTCTTTTCAAATGGTGCTGGGAAAACTGGTTGTCTACCTGTAGAAAAATGGAACTAAATCCTTACCTCTCACCCTGCACAAGAGTCAGCTTGAGATGGATCAAAGAGCTGGAAGTTAGACCAGAGACTGAAATTATTAGAAGAAGGCATAGGTTCAACACTCCAGCATATAGGCACAGGTAGAAACTCCCTCAACAAGACCTCAAAAGCACAGGAAATTAGCACTGACCTTTAAGATGATGCCTTACAAGCACTTCCTTTAGGCAGAGAATGTACTAATTTATCAGTGGTAATAGGGGATTATTATAAACATTGCTTACCTAGTCAGTGTAAAAAATACTGCTTGTGCTCATGGTTAATAGAGTCTGCTAATTTGCAACAGTAAAGCCTTATGTGTTATTTACACTAGGCCTCCTTTCTGAAGTCATGGTGCTGATGTCTTGACTGGTTCCTGCTCATGTGTAATGTTGTTAAATATTTTGACTCTACGCCCTCTCTTCCTACTTATACCTAAATGTAAACTATGAAAAATTAATTTCTTTTTCATTGCACGTTCCTATCTTAGGGCCTTTAAACTTGCTTTTACACTTTTCTTTGCTTATAATATTTCTTTTTTTGTGTGTGTGGTACTGAGGATTGAACCCAGGGGCGTTCTACCTCCGCGCTACACCCCCGGCCCTATTTTTTATCCTTTATTTTGAAACCGGGTCTCACGAAGTTGTGGAGGGCCTCACTAAGTAGAGAGAGAGAGAGAGAGAGAGAGAGAGAGAGAGAGACAGAGAGAGACAGAGAGAGAGAGAGAGAGAGAGAGAGAGAGAACTGAGGCTGGCCGTGAACCCGGATCCTCCGGTCTCCGCCTCCCAAAGTACTGGGATTACAAGCGTGTGCCACCACGCCCAGCCTGCTTAGAATATTTCTTCAGCTATTATAGCTTGTTCTCTTCATATACTGCGTGTGTGTGTGTGTGTGTGTGTGTGTGTGTGTGTGTGTGTATTTGGATTTACTAATTGACATCGAGTATATTTTCTATTCTCTGTGTGAATATATATTACATATAAGTGTTATAAGTATACATATCCCCTTCTACATATATTTAATCTATTTATCTATCTATATTTGGAAGGGGCTGATTGGTTTGTTACCTGCAATTGTCCCTACACCTTACTAAAATGTAAGTTTCCTAGAAAACCGATTATAACATATATTAGGCACACAAATGTGTATAAGCAATTTTATATATATATATAGACATATATATGTATTTGTAAATATGCATATGAATATGATAAAATCTACATATTTGTACTAAAATTGAGGATTTGTCTACTATAGGTATCATGTTCCATGTGGTGATCACTTCATGCACTTGATCACATCTAATCATGCTTGTTTATTCCGTTACATCAGCCTTGGCCAGTAAATGGTAGGCAATCAATCATCTTTATACAAACTGTAGGGATTTCTGAGCATTTATAGAGTTAATAATTTTGATATCACACCTGTAGTTTCTATATTGGGTAGTTCTATTGTATAAAGTTTTCTTCTCTTGTCTTTTCATGTCTTCATATCTTATCTCTGACCAATTCTCTTTTTTTTTGTGTGTGTATGTGGTACTAGGGATTAAATCCAGGTGCAGTCTACCTCTGACATACAACCCCCAGCCCCTTTAAAAAAAATTTTTTTTTGAAACAGGGTCTAGCTAGGTTGCTGAGAGTCTCACTATTTTGCTGAGGCTGTACTTGAACCTGCGATCTTCCTGTCTCAGCCTCCCAAGTACCGGGATTACAGGCATGCACCACCATGCCTGGCTCCCCAAATCTCCTTTTGATTTAATGGTCCATGCTGAGACCTAGAAATCTTTATTTCTATCCAGGGACCCAGGTTGTTCCGATAAATGACTTAGGAGCTTGAAGATGTGGGTATGATCCGGATTTGTTGAAATATGCCTACTAGAGGAGAGAATGCTTAAAGTAGGCTTTGAGGTAGGCATAGTATATAAACAAACGAAGTGAAAATGGGACATTCTAATAGAAGAATCAGTCATACCCAGTAGGACCAATGATAGGCTACGAAGTAACACAGGCCAGTAAGAACTAGGGGAAAGCAATTTGAAAGCAACCCCCTCTTCCTCCATGGAAGACCAACCCTGCTTCGTTGGCTATAACTGCATCTGTCACCTAAGTTCCTATCTATTGATGAGTAACTAATATGCCTTTCTAACTCATTTTGCATCCATTAATTTGAAGATAGATTGGAACAGTCCATGTTTGCTCCCATTTATTTCTAATAATCTCTTCCATGAAATTTTAATATGTAAAGAAAGGGAGGGAGAGCAATATTTTATCAGATATATGTGGTTTGATATCCAACTCTGCCTCTCATTAGCCACATGATTTGGGGACTAATAATAGTGCAAAATGGGTTATTTAGGTGAAATTATGCATATATAGAAATTAACTCAGCACTCGACACATAGAAAGCAGTCAGCAAATATCGACTGCTATTAGCTATTTTTAAATTAAAATAACATTTATCTAAAAGAATTATGACACATTTACATGCACAGAAAAAAGTGAATTTGGTATCTCATAATGGTCAGTGTCTTATAATTGATCTTATCCACTGGTTAGTTTAAGACTTTCTTTTGGTCAAAGAAGATTAAGAAAATCCTGTCTCATAAAAATAGCATTTGTAAATTGTTCCAAGTTCTAAACTACTCACCCTCACTTTTCAAGATTATTTTTTTATCCTGAGACCAAAACATAATGATTCAGTATTGCCCTTTAATGTAGCAGTAGGTCTCCTCTGTGCTTACAATAAGATAACTAACACATTTGAGTGTGCATGATACTTTCTAAAATGTGATTATATTGGTATTTAAATATAGTTATGTAAAGACACAAAATATATCATGTAGTACAGCACTTCTAACCAGTCTTTACAGTAATGTATTAATATTCAGGGTTCCACAGAACATAGATTAGGAATGCGTGAATAAGATTAATACATGTCCCCTGACTGTAGAAGTGTCAGTAGTGAAAAAGCCCACTCTGGCCTTCATAGATTGCATCAATTGTTTCCTCTTGAATAGTGAGCTAAGACTCCTGCACTGGTATGTTTATCTTGCATGATTTTCTCTTCACAAAACCATTTTGACTCTTCTAAGATGTTTGCAAATTGACTGCTTGATGATGTGTTTCAGTATCTTCCCAGACAACAGAGTTGGATTAATTGCTGCATTTACAAAACCCACCTCACCCTTTACAAAAGATGAGTATCACACTTACTCATAGATTCAAAGCTCAGGGGATAATTTCAGAATAAGCCCCTCTGCCCCTCTGTAGTTGAAGCTATTCATATTTTCTTCTTTCCTGCTAAGAATATATTGGTTGGCTGGGCATGGTGATGCATGCTTGTAATCCCAGCACTTGGGAAGCTGAGACAGGAGAATCACAGGTTCGGGACCAGTCTCAACAACTTAGTGAGACTCTCATTAATCTAACGAGACCCTGTTTCAAAACAAGAAGTAAAAAAAAAAGGGCTAGGGATGTAGTTCAGAGGTAGAATGCCTCTTGTTCAATATCCAGGACCACAAAAAAGTATATATATATATATATATATTATATATATAAGCATATATATTATATGTTATATATTATGTATTATATGATATATATTATATATATAACCTGGCCTATCAGCTGGTATATGTGAAATTAATACAAGCTAATTTTCACTCAGACTAAAATAGACATTATTAAGAAGATAAATACAGGGGTGGAAGGAAGTGGAAATTATAGAGAAAATAACAAATGAAGAATGAAAAATTACATTGAATTATTAGAACTTTTAAATCATGCTTATTCATTTTAATTAAGCATTTAATATAAGCCAAGATTTTTTTTTCAGTGCTGGGTCTTAAACCCAGGGTCTCATACAGGCCAGTCAAGCACTCTACTACTGAGCTATACCCACAGGCCTATATGCCAAGTATCTTAACAGTAATCAAATAGGCCTTGCAGAGCTTCTATTTTAGATAGAACCAGAGAAATCACTACAATATATGTTGAGCTATAGAGATGAATACCAAAAATAAAAATAAACTAGGGAAGGTGGCTAGAATGTGTCCAGAGTAGGTGAGAGGGTCTCACTGAGACGGTAACATTTGAGTAAGTGTAGGAACGAAGGGACAACCATGTAGCTATCTGGCAAGAAGACCCTTCTAGGCAGAGGGAACTGCAAGATTAGAGGACTCGGGGTAGAACATCTGGCATTTCTTTGGGTCGGTGAGGAGGCAGGAGTGGTTGGAGACGATTCGGGCAGGTCAATGCGGTAATTTCAGGTCAATGATGTTGAGCTAGTGTAGGGCAACCGTAAAACCTAGTTAGCCTGTGCAGCCTGGGTTAGACCCTGAGTAGTTGATTACACTCTCAGAAGTGTTCTGGCTTGGATGATAAAGTATATGGTGGTTGTAGGCTAATAGGTCTCTCAGGGTTTGGGTTTTTACTCGTAGAGACATGGGGAGTAATGGGGCAGGGGGGTGGTCAGAAAGAGGAGAAAGATGTGTCATAGGTTTTATCAGGGCCACTTAATCTTCTGTGTTGAGAATGGAGTGTTGAGGTGGGTGGGCAAATGGAACTGGCAAAAACAGGAAAGGCAGTTAGATGGCTATAGACCGTCATTCTAGAATGCGTGATGTGGCTGGAGCGTTGAGCCGTTCCAGCTGAGGACATGAAGCTAGTGGTGGCAACAGAACTGAATCGATCCCATGGGCCCTAGTCTCATGTTCTTTCTACAGCACCCCATTTTTCTCTTAGTGTAGATTGGAATGCCCAGATGGCTCTCCTTAGGTCTCTTCAGCCTCCTGTTCAATGGTGCAACTCAGTTTCTTCCTCTTCCCATTGTGAGATACGGACATGTAAAATATCTCCTGTCTCTCTCTCTGTCTTTTATTTTTGTTTCACCCCAGAAATAGCTCATTTTGCCTATACCAACCATGATTCTTTAGACCTTTCTATTGAATGTTGTATTTACACTTTTGACTCATGTAACCTTTCCAGAATAATGAACTCCACATTCTCAGTACATGCTTATTAACTCATGAATGTGTGATATGACCTAATAAGTTAGAATGGAGTCTGAGTACAGATGTGAATATAAATTTTATGTCTGCTTAAATAGAAGCATACGTATTCCTGGGAATTAAGTGGATTCCCACAGATCTAAATATATCTGTGGAGAAAATTCTTTAGTTTTGCTTGTATTTTATTTCCACTTGATTTTTGTTTTATCCTTGCAGGAATTACTCTCAGCTCTTGATCACTGTTCCTCAGTTAGAGTGAATAACTGCAAGGAAGAATGTATATGTGATCATATACTTGTGTGTAGTCAACTCAATTGAATATGTGAGAAGAGACTCCAGAGGTTGAAATGTACATGTGTATATTCTATTTAAAATATGTATACTTGATATATAAACTTGTGGATCCTAGGGGTATGTATAGACACATATACATATGTATTTCAAGTTGTCTCTATGCCAATAGTGAAATTATGCCAGAGAGTAAAATTAAAGTTTGTGTTTTTTCTACTAACCCCTAAATTCCAACAACATTAGCATCCAACAAGCCTTGTTTGTCCTGGGAATAAAATACCAATAAGCAAACTCTCAGGGCATTTGTAAGAAATTAACAGATACAAAAGTATTTTATAACATATGATATATAAGGTACGGTGATCTTTATTGTCTTGACTACTTTCTATTACACACATATTTTTGAAATTCCTTGTTATTTTTCCCAAACCTTCAAGTGTCCATCCCTTTTTCAAGGCCCTGGTATTCCAAATGTTAAGCAAAAAGTTAGTGGGCTGTTTTAGGGCCTCCTATTGAATGGGGTGGGAGCTAGCCGTCTACAAATAGCTCCATGTGGGGATTGCACCTATTTTCTGTTGGGAGGGTGAGTGGAGGGAAACACACTATAGCACATGATGTACATACACAAACCTATAAGACTCAATCACTATCTAGAGCATGAAAGGGAGGGAAGGGGGAGGGAATAGGGTGGGATTGGAGGGAGGGCTAAATGTGCAATGTGTGCATGTATGATGTTCATACCCTGACATATATCAAAATGTATAATTATAATTTACAATGCACC
>PVJS01012079.1:0-44505 GCA_004027185.1 Glis glis | reverse complement strand
AAAAAAAAAAAAAAAAAAAAGACTCAATCACTATGCTGAGCACGAAAGGGAGGGAAGGGGGAGGGAATAGGGTGGGATTTGAGGGAGGGCTAAATGAGCAATGTGTGTATGTATGACTCTGCCACCCTGACACTTATCAAAATGTATAATTACAATGCATCAATAAATGAATATATAAAAAATAAAATAAATAAAGAAGGCTGATACATAGCCGGGCACGGTGGTGCACTCCTGTAATTGTGGGAGGCTGAGACAGGAGGATCATAGGTTTGAGGTCAGCCTCAGCAACTTTGTGAGACCCTGTGTCAAAAAAAAAAAATACAAAGAACTGCGGGGTGTAGCTAGAAGGTAGAATGCCCCTGGGCTAAAAAAAAATTAAAAAAAGAAAGGAAGGAAGAAAATAAACTCGCCTGGAATTATCCATTATCCTAGAGTGAGCAAGCCACCAGCTGCCTGCTGGATCCTGATGACAGGACGTGGGATAGACGGCGGGGCAGAGACGGGCAGAGCTCTGCAGCTAACTGCCTGGTCTTGGCCGGCCCAGCCCTGGCTCCTGCACTTGGGGGGACCTGCCCTTGATCCCTGAGAAGTGGCCCCACCACCGCCACTGCTTAGTGAGCTTGAGTTTTGCCTTAACCTCGTCGGACCCCAGCAACCCAGTCTGTGGAGGGACAGTGACCTGTCCACTTGAGGCCAGGGCAGGGGGGAGGGCCCTCCACCTCCAAGATCTGGAGCAGAGGACCCTGGGAGGGTTTCTGCTCACAGCACCAGCCTGGCGCCTTCTCTGCCTAGCCTGAGTCCTGCAGCCTCGGTGCACGGTGCCAGGCAGGGCACGATGCTCCGGGGGCAGGGTGCCTGGCGGTGGCCAGAGCCCCTCCCCGCCTGGCCTGGCCGCATTCCCTCTGCACAGTCCCTTCCTGGCTCTCTCTACCCTCAGGCCCTCCAGGACAATTAAGCTAATTGCTCTCCGACTCCTCACCCCTGGAGGGAGGGCGCCGCAGGCCGAGGTCTGCAGGCCAGGCTGCAGCGGGAAGCCGGGCACTGGGCCATCGCTCCCACCTCTGGGCAAAGCCGGCTTCCAGGCCAGAGTGGGAAGGGGAACAGGGGAGTGACAGCCCGATGACCAAATGGCCATGAACATCCTGAACAGGTCACCTACCTGTCCCGAGAGGTAAGTCCACCCGCCCATATCCGTGTCTGCACAGGGGTGGCCCTCACCCTCCTTGCCACCCTCTGACTTGAAGAGGTGGATGCGGAGGCCAGTGCCTATTCGGTCAGTGGGCAGGAAGGCTCCCCCTGCAGCCCACAAGCCAAGGCGCTCTAAAGTCCTCCCAACTTCCCCCGCCATGTCTGCTGTGTGACTGTGGTGGGTACACAGGTGTCCGGGGGGGCTTGGGGCTAGGTCTTGGGCTGTCAGCCATGCCTGCCCCTATACTGGTGACCAGGATAGGATGGATGGTGTCAACGTTCTAAGACCCAGGCAGGGGCCAGGCCAGAGCCCTGATGGGTGTTGCCTGCCATGTGGCAGCGGTGGTCACGGGTAGAAGGAGAGGCGCCTGTCCTGCGCATCTCTGGTCCACCTGGCCGCCCTCCCCATCCTCTGTGGGACTCAGTGTCTGAGGGGAGGCCTCTGCCTGGGGGCTGACCTCTGGCAGGCAGGAGGTGTGGACTCCTATCCCTGGGGCCTCATGACTTAGTCAGGTGACCTCAAGGCTCTGATCTCCCCTGCCTGGAAGCAGGGATGGTCCTGCCCCTCCCCATCTGAGGGTGTGCACTTGTGGGGCTGGGCCCGGGACTGTGCAGCCTCCTCTCTGGCTGCAGTTTGAACAAACTGAATACTCTCTCAATTCCAAGATCTTTGCATGGGAGGTGACGGTAAGAGACCCAACCCAGTCCGCCAGGCAGGCTCCCAATGGGTGCCCCAGTCACTATCAAGGAGGAGTGGTCGGTCTCAGAAGAACTCTGCCGGAAAGTGGTGCCACTCGTGGAGCTGAAATATGCTTTCCAGAAACTTCCAGTGGCCACCCAGCTCTGCACATAGTCCACGGACTTGTCCTCAGCAGGCTGACCCTCCAAGGATGCAAAGAATCCACGCCTTGCCTCGTCTTGACTGTTCCTTGTACAGATCCAGGAAGTATGGGTCATGTTCATCCCCAACTTACAGGTGGAGAATGACAGGTAAGTGGCTGCGGGGGACTGAGTCCAGGCTGGCCTTCCGAATTGGCACCTACCAGCACTAGGACCCAGTGGTGTGTGTGCCCGCACCAGGTGCTGTCCCTTCACCAGGGCTGAGCGGGCTTCCTTCCTGCCACTCATCTGCAGAGAGGGAGGCTCTTGGGCCAGGTCTGCCCAGGTGGACTGTTTAAGAGCAGATGGAGGTAGTTTCAGGTAGTTACCCAGAGGTAACAGGGACCAGGGAGGAGAATCGATACCCAGAAGGCGGTGCGGCGGGGAGGAGGTGGGAAGGACAGGAGGAACAGTAGTCAGCCGCAGAGAAGACATCTGATTATATTTTCTTGAAGGTGATGTTCCAATTCTCCTCCCGCCCCCATGTGCACATTATAGGACAGTAGAGTGTTGAAGAAAAAGAAAAGATGGAGAAAGGAAGGAGGATTAACATGCTAGGTCCAGGGAAGAGGCCTGATATCCCCTGGCCATCGTCCCTGGGGAGCCCACGTTCTCCGAGGCCACCGCACTAATGGCTTGGTTTGGTTTGGGGAAAGACATCCTATTGTGACAATGTACTGGAGGCAGGATTAACACAGATTGTCTGAGTATCTCCACAGAGGGTGGAGCCGGCCTTAGTCATAGGTGACAAGTGACCACCATCCTGGGGCATTCACACCAGGAAAGAAACTCAGAGTAGGGAAGTAACCTGCCCAACCACATACAGCCAAGTACGTAGCTGACCAGGGACTTGGACCCAGGCCTGCCTGACTCCAGAGCCACCTGTCGCTGCCCCCCAGGCATGGACTGTTGTCTAGCTGGGAGTAAGGGGGTTTCCCTCCACCCCAGGCCGGGAGGGAGGAGTTGGTAACAGGGCTTCTGCTCTGCAGATGTCCTGGCCCAGCGACCAGCCGAGGTTCCCCAGGTCCCTGGTCCAGGCCCGCCTCTGTGCAGAACACTTCCCTGCAGTGTTTGCAGGTCGCCCGTGGCCTCTGGTGGGCTGGCCAGGTTCTCCCTGCCCCCACGGGGGAGGCAGTGGTGTGCAGGTGTTTAACAGCTGGTGCTGGGGGAAGCCTGCTCTGTGGTGTGCCCTTTCCCGTGGGGTAAATACTTCCAGCATCGCCCATTTCAAGCTGCTGGCCTGAAGTTACTGCAGATGCAGCTGGGGAGAGACCCCCAGAGATCCCAGGCTGGTACCAAGACGCCCGCACACCTGGGCAGGGGGAGCACCTGCCCTGGGGGCCCCAGTGCACCTTCCTGGATCAGCAGGAGGAGGTATGGGAAAGTCCAAGCACGGGGGTGGCTGCACCATGGGGACTCGGTGGGAGGCGCGGGCAGGGGCTGCACTGGGGGAGGGAGAGGGTTACGGGCAGCGCTGCCTGCTGGAGGGGGGCCACAGGGCTAGGAGGCCAGGGCGGGAATCCACCTGAGCGGCGTGCTCCTCCTGCCCCCTCCCATCTATCCTGTCCCGACAGCCAGTTTAATATCTCTTATTAATTAGGGCTGTCGACGGCCCGTCACACCGCATATTACTCCATTCAAGGACCATTAGGTCCCCGTGTTCCGCAGCCACCAGCTCCCCGGCCCCTCTTCTCCTTCTCTCCCGCCTTCCCCACAAGGGCTCTGGTGCCTAGGCTACCCTGACATTCCACAGGGCCCGGGTCACATCAGGGTCTGCCCTCGTCCCTTGGACCTAGAGGGACTCCAGGGGTGATCTAGGCAGAGCCCCACGCAAGCGAGCAGGCCCCGAAGCCCAAGTCTGCAAGTTAGCGCCCCACCACAAGCCCCAGGTGCTGCCCTCACTGTTGGCAACGGGGCAGGAGCAAGCTGGGCCCTGGGGTCCCAGCCACCTCCCCTCTGCCAGAACCTCTTGTCCACCACCCCATTCTTCTCTCTTTTCCTCTGGTCTGTAGTTCTCAGTTTCCCAGGAGGTCTCAGGGCTCTCTAGAGAAGTGTGAGGGCAGAGGGCACAGTACAGAGGCCGCTAGGGACCTCCCTGGCAAGCAGGGCCTGAGCAAGAAGCCAGCTCACGGTTCCAGGGGAGGAGCCTGGGTTCCCACATAGACAACACCGGTCCGGTCCCCTGATTCAGCTTCCTGGACCTTGCCAACTGCCAGTCCCTCAGCCCAGATTTGGCATGTAGCAGAGCTGCACCCCTCCAGCTGGCCTCCCTGCCCCAAAGGTGGGACCTGCTGCAAGTCCTTTCTTTCCTTCTTCCCTTCCCCTCCCTCCCTCCCGCCTCCCTACTTCCTTCCTTCCTTCCTTCCTTCTTTCTTTTTTTTTTTTTTTTTGCAGTACAGGGGATTGAACCCAGGGGCATTCTACCTCTGAGCTTCACCCCCCAGCCCTATTTTTTATTCTTTATTTTGAAACAGGGTCTCACTAAGTTGCAGAGGGCCTCACTAAGTAGCTGAGGCTGGCCGTGAACTCGGATCCTCCAGTCTCAGGCTCCCAAGTATTGGGATTACAAGCGTTCTTTCTTTCTTCTTTCTTTCTTTCTTTCTTTCTTTCTTTCTTTCTTTCTCTCTCTCTCTCTCTCTCTCTCTCTTCCCTTCCCCTTCCTTCCTTCCTTCCTTCCTTCCTTTCTTTACTTTTCTTTTCTTTTCTTTTTTTCTTTTCTTTTCTTTCTTTTCTTTTCTTTTTTTTCTTTTCTTTTCTTTTCTTTTTCCTTTTGTATTCCCTCCCTCTTTCCCTCCCTCCCTTCCTTCCTTGGATTGAATCTCTGAGCTACACCCCCAGCCCTTTTTAGTTTTTATTTTCAAACAGGGACTCTCTACGTTGCTGAGGGTACTCCTAAGTTGCTGAGGTTGGCCTCAAACCTGCAATCCTCCTGCCTCAGCCTCCCAAGGACTGGGATTAGAGGCATGCATCACCACACCCCTGGCCCGGTTTCCTCATCGGCACCGTGAAGGTCAGCAGTGACGACTGAGAGCCGCAGTCACACCAGGACAAGACGCACCCAAACGCACTCAGGGCGGGCGACGCAGCACGCGCCATGTGTGCTGTGTGTGTTGCATGTGCTCCATGTGCTATGCGGGACAGAGCTCAGGGTATCTGGGCTCTGAACAGGAAAATAACCTCCACCCCCATCGACACCATCTTCTGCCCACGCATGTGGCTGCAAGCCCTGGGTGTGAGCAGGACCTGAGACCGGACACTGACGGGGACCTCGGTGTTGTCCTCTGTGCCACGGGCTCTCCATTACCTTCACATCTTCACGCTCACCCAACTCCACGCCCAGGGCTCCATCAGACCCCACCGGGCCTGGCCTTGCCTGCAGCGGTCAAGAAGCCCCGGAGGACGATGTCACACACACGTGTTTTCTTTCTTCTGGTGACTGAATTTCCATATAATAGGTTTCCTTCACAATCCTGTGTATTTTACCTTATGCGTTTGATAACATTATTCAGAGAAAGGGTCCATGCGTTTCACCAGCTGTTAAGGGGGTTCAAGGCACAGGTCACAGCAGGAACCTCTGGCCTGACAGACCCCCAAAGGCCTCCCTCCTCTAACAATTGAGAGATTCCCAGAATGGAGCCCAGCCTCCCAGCCACAGGCCACCCAGCCTCTCAGCCCAGACTCAGCCCCTCCTGCTCAGGCTGAAAAGCCCAGGAGAGGGGATGGATCTTCACACGATTAAGCGGTAATTCCCTCCGCGCGCACGGCATACCAGTCATGAATAATGTGGTTCCATAAACCATCTTCTCCCATCAGCCTCATCTCCACCCGCCTTTCCACCCCAGCTGGGAAACCAGCAAGGAGCCAGCAGCTGCCTGGCGGATGGGGCTCAGAGAGCAGGGGCTGGGGCCGTGTCAGGAATAGGATTCACCCAGATTGTCAACCAAGCTGACAGAAACATCACCAACAGGTCCCACCTTCCGGGAGGGCGTGGGGCTGCTGGGCCGGGTCAGCCACGGGCACGGAGCACAGGCTGGGCCAGTCCCTGCCCCCAGTGAGCATGTCCCTCGGGCTCACTGAACCTGCAGCTCTGTGCATGCCTAAGCACCAGGAGGAATCAGAACCAGTCACTGGGCGGCTCCCCTCTGGGGACACACAGGGCCCAGGTCAGCAGGAAATGGTGCCCATTGCTGGTCCGATTGCCAGGAACACCAGAGCTGGTAGGGACAGAACTGGGGGTACGAGTAGAGGGTGGGAACTCTCCTGTCCCCCAACAGTGTACTGGGGGAGCAGGCAGCTGTCCACGCTTCCCCAAGTAGCACTGACTTTGGTTGCCGCTCACTGGCCCTCTCTTGGGGCAGACAAAGCCCCAAAAGTGTCAATAGAGGAGGAGGAGAAGGGGTTTGGGGACACAGGGAAGGTCACAGCATCGAGAAGGGAGCACCCCAACACCAAGAGGTAAGGGAGGTGCTCGGGAAAGCGAACCCCTTCTCCTGGGCGTGAAGGGCTGGCCCCCAGGAGGCTCCGAATTCTGCTCCCACTCATTCTACAGATGAGCAGAGTGAATTGCCATTTCAACACCTGTGAGCCATGCAGGTGGGGGGAACAGCCAAGGCTTGGGGGTCCTGAGACCCCACATGTGGGCAGCCAAAGGCCCCTTCTCACCACGAGCCCTTCGGGCTGCAGAGAGGGCAGGGCTCTATTAGCAACTAAGAGAAGCTGGGCTCCTACTCATGCCCGGGAGGAGGGGAGCAAAGATCTGAGACACCTGTGGGCTACCAGGGCAGGGGCTGGTGGGAGAAGCCAGTCTGCAGAAGTCCTGAGGAGGCGGGATGAGGAACCAGGGGGCGGGTCCCGAGGTGGGCCCGGCCCCACCAACCAGTCACCGCCAACACCTGGCAGCGCCTCTCTGCATCTCCCACTCAACTCCTGTCCTGCGCCCACACCTTCCCACTCACTCCGTCAAGAACTGTTTGCTGAGCACCTACTAGGTTTGCTGAACACCCACCATTTCTGGGGCACCGTATTATGGTGAAAAACACCACCCAGGGTTGTTTCTGTGTCCTAGTTGGGCTCTGTGCAGAGATTCTTTGCTGTGACCCCAGCCGCCTCCACATCTGGAAGCCTTCTAAGCATTCCCTCCCCAGCTGTGACCTCCACGTGCTGCTCCTCCCTCCAGATGCCGCTGTGGCCGTGTGAGCGGGCGAGCACACTTGGCATCCTCGTGTACACGCGGCACCTTGGCATACGTGCCAGGGTGGAGCAGCAGACACCAGGCCCTGCTCAGGGGGATGACAAAAACCTGGCCTGGGCCAAAGCTCCCTCCCAGGGTGGCCTTGTGTGGACACAGAGAAGGAGTAGCTGTCGAGGGGACCCATTCAAGGAGAAGACCCTGGGTCCTCTCCCCCAGGGTCCCCGGCAGCTCCTCTGCACCCAGGGTGAGCCTCTGCCAGCCAGTGGCATCCTCAGATGCTTCATGTATATTCATTAAGGAATATTAGCATTATTAATGGCCCATGGTCTTCATTTAGCAAATGGAACAGGATATTAAGCACAGTGCCCAAGACATGAGGTGGGACAGTGGGGTGGGGACAGGGGGCGACTGGGAGGTACCAGCGGAGGCTGGGCAGGCAGGACCCACCTTGGGTGTAGCCCATGGTCTGCACCCGGCAGCCCCAAGTCCCAGACCTTTCACCTTCCCTCCCATGGTGCCCTCGGGCTCCCTGCAGCCGCCTCCTGGTGACGGTGAGCTCTGGGAAGACACACTCAAATGAGGATTTGCAAACTGTAATTAGGAAGGTAAATTTCCCGGCAAGGAAGATTACATAATGCGTCCCATGCCAAACACCCACCCGCTGGAACCGGGTTGGAGAACTGTGGATTTATTTGTGGTTCGGGACAACTCCTCAGGCTGTCCCATCTTTCATGGTGACATGTGGGAGGAAGTTGGTGGTCCAGGAGGTGTCTCTGGAAGGGGGGACTTCCTGGGTGCTCACACCTAGTTGCCCGCATCTGTGCACCGTGGGTGTCCGTGCCTCTCGGTCCTGCGACTGGGATGCAGGAAGGTCCTGTCATGTGGTGAGCTCGGATTCCGCTCCTCAAAGTGCAGGCTGAGGACCTAGGACCTAGCATCACCCCCCGCCCCCAGGAGCTGTCAGAAACGCAGATTCTCAGGCTACACCCTGAGCTGCCGACTAAATAAATCCATGACTCCAGAGAACTGCCGCTCTGCTCACAAACCACAGACACCCTGGGGCAGGGCCTGAACCCCTGGGGGCCCCGAGATAGCTAAGCCCACCTGGTACTGGGAGCTGGTAGCTGTAGAGTAGGAGAACTGTGCAGGGAGATGTGGAGAGGGCGAGGCATGCCCTTCTGAGCCTGGGTCTGAGGACATTTGTCTGGGAGCACAAAGGGATGGTGGTCATGGGTGGACACTGGCATTTCCACCAGCAGTGCCATGACAGAGGGCGAGGTCCAGAAGAAGGACACAGGGGCTGCTTCTGAGTCCCAGGTGCCCGCAGCATCGGGCAGGACTCGAGGGTCCCTTGGTGCCCCTGACGCAGGAGGGACTCCGAGTGTCCCCCTCTGAGAATTGCAGAGCGATGACTGTCTGATATGGCAGTGAGGTCGGGGGATTCAGCACATCCAGATGAGGGAGGCGGGCCACAGGCTAGCCGTGGTTTAGAACCCGGGACCCCTGCGGGAGGAGAGGAGCAGGTCCTTGCTCCTTTACCTGTTCAAATCCCGAACACCTGTTCTGCTGCTGGCCAGCCACAGGCTGGCAGACGCGGTTCATGGCAGCCATGGGCCAGCAACTAGGTGGTCCACAGCGGTGTCTAGCTTGGGCTGGGCCAGGCAAGAGGGTGGAGATTCTGAGGAGGTGAGAGGGGTGGGGGACCCCTGGGGAAGGAGTTGGGGCCACCTGAAGCGCTGTCCCCTCTGTGAGAGAGACTCTGCCGCCTCAGCCACGGCACCTTTCCTCCCACGGGGACACCTCCCCAGGAGGTCCAGGGCTCACCTCTGGATGGGGGTGGCCAGTCTGGACTCAACAAGAAACAACCCGGAGGCCCGGCCTCGGACTCAGCAGCCCCTTCCCGGCAGCAGGAGCAGTCCAGTGCACTGGGGACTTGGGGGATCCTCAGTGTCATGCGCACATCCCACCCCACCCCGCCCAGGACTGCTGTGGGGCCAGAGCTTTCCACCCTTTCCCCAAGGGCTGGGAGATGGCCTCACCCATCCCTACAATCCTTGAGGGGCCTAACCTCCCGGGGCTCCTGCTCTCCTCCCTGTGGTCTAGCAGAAGCCGAGGATTGGAGAGGAAGAGGCCCGGGCTGGGGTGTGTTGGTGGTGGAGTCTGTCCCCTGCCTCCGGCCGGGCTACACTACAGTAAGCTGAGGTCGGCCGGCCTGCGATTCCGCAGGTCCTCAGCCCCTCGTGCTGGTGTCAAGCCCCTGTTGCTGCCGCCTGAGCCCCTTCCCTCTGTTCTCAGCTGAGGTGGAGGGTTGGCCTTTCCTCCTGCAAATCCAGACAGTCTGCTCCCAGGGACCCACTTGCTGCAGGCTCCGTTGTCCCCAGAGCTGTGACAGCGCCTCTGTCCACAGAGCTGTCCTCAGCCGGGACCTGACAGTCCTGGAAGCACATGTGTACCCGTACTGACAGTCTCCATTGCCAGCCTACGCCTGGTGGGCTGCCCCTCCCCGAGGACCTCTCCAGCTGAGGGAGTCTGGGCATGGTGGGCAGAGTGTCACTGGGGCCGGCCCAAGCCCAGGCTGGCTGTGGCAGAAGCCTGCACTGAGAGCTGAGCTTACACCGCTCTGTCTGGTGCAGACAGTGGCTGGAACCCGGGAGGACAGAGGACGGAGCCTGTCACAGGAGGGGAGAGGCCCCAACTGACAGACGCCCAGCTCCCAGACCTCCAGGTCCGGGCAGGACCAGCTGCATGGAGTAGATGGTGCTCAGGCCCTGGCCCCCTCTTGCCCAATCTCTGCTCATGGGGCCTAGTGCTGCCCGGGTGGTAGGAGATGGGAGGGTTCCAGAAAAGTGCAGGCAACCTGAACTGCCTTGCTGCCGATGGCGCTGCAGGCCGGGACCCCTGCAGATGCAGTGGTGAGTGCCTGCCCCATGTCTGTGTCCCCAAACGGTCTGTCCCAGGGTGGGTGCAGGGACCTTTGGGAGCTGACCCCAGCCTTGCTCACCCCCGTCTGGGCCTGTTCTGTCCTGTGCATTAGCGGTGAGCTCCTTCTAGGCTGTGACAGCCATTTGCCACAGGACAGGGCCACTGTTCCCACAGCATTATACCCGAATGGACACTTCTCCACACACTGCTATAGTTTGGATCTGGAATGTCCCCAAAGGCCCATGTGTTGAAGGCTTGGTCACCAGCCTGAGGCGCTATCGGGAGGTGGTGGAACCTCTAGGAGGCGGAGCCTAGTGGGAGGAAGTTAGGCTATTGGGGGTGTGGCTTTGAAGGAGACATTGGGATCCCGGCCCCTTCCTCCTCTCTCTGCATCCTGGACACTACGAGGTGAGCAGTCTTGCTCAACCACACGCTCCTGCCATGATGTGCTGCCCCGCCAAAAAGCAATGGCGCATGGAGGTGAAGCCTCTGAAACAGAGCCCAAACAAACCTTTCCTCCTTTTAACTTGTTTATCTCAGGTATTTTGTCACAGCGATGTAAAGCTAACACACACACACTGAAAAAACAGGCCCTTCTTGGGGGCTCGTGGGTGGCCTGGTGTGGCACTGGGGCTCTGCTCGTTCAGCCATGTGCCTCTGAACCCTACAACCACGGCCTGCTCCGGCTCTAACAGGGACCCAGCCCTCACTCCACGCATGGCCATCTCTTGGCACACCGCACTCTGTTCTGAACCTCAGTGAGGGGCCATGGGGCACAGTCTTGACACAGACTTACATGTGATCACATACACATTTCCTGTGTACACACCCACACAAGACATTCCCTGCTTGCACACAGGCACATTCCTGTGCACACACTAGATGCCAGTAGCAATCCCCCTTCTGGAAGTGACAGCTCAGAATGTCTCCAGACATTGCCAAATGTCCCAGGCAGGGGGTGGGCGATGCCCCCAGAACCTCCGACCCAGGGGCTGCTCACATGACCCTGCACATGCATGCCTTGCCACGCCTATTGCGGTGCACCGTGCACCTGCACACTCGCTTCCTATCCACCCGGCCTGCCTGCTTGCACACGGCCTGCCCTCTCCCACATGCCACCCTCGCCCACCCACCAGGCCAGGCCTCAGCACCGTCTTCCTTCCCAGTCGAGCACTGGCGCCTGGCCGCCCAGGCCGGGCAAAAGGTGCAGGGGGAGGCAACGGTTCTTTTCCTGGTAGGCGCTGGGCTCATAGAAGAGGCGAGTGTGGATCTAATCTTCAGCTGATTAAATGTCCCTCATTAATGAGTTTCTTTAATTAATGAAGTTTTTGGGTCTGCTCCACTTGCTTTATTCCAGCCACACTCTGCCTCCTCAGCACAAAGCCGGGCCATTTCCTCCCGGGTAATTGAGGGAGCCGCCCGATCCTGCCGACGCTGCACTTTGCTGATTGCGCCTGTCAACTCGGGGCTGACAACTCCATTTTTAAACATTTTCTTCTCCAGAAGCCACGCGCACATGCGTGCTCGCACACACTGACGGGGGCATGTCCCAGGAACCCCCAGGGTGCACCGCCTCGGTTCCACGCCAGGCACGTGCATGCTTACGTCTGCTCGCGCTCTCATGACAGGGCTGAGTGCCTCCTCTCACCCATGTGCAAGGCACACTCCTGCTTGAGCGTGTGCACAGGCACAAGCGCACTCCCTTCTGCAGCACATGTGTGTGCAACACATCTGCACATACACCAGGCACAACTATGTACAACATGTCACTCTCATGTGTAGGCAGTGTGTATAGACACACACCACATTCCCATGTGCACGCACACAACACATGCTCATACCACATTTATTCATTCCTGAGCACACATGTGTGCACCATGTCACACACAGGCATGCACACCCACATGTGTGTACCACACATGGCACACACTCTCCACTAGGCATTCACTCCTGAGCACACACATGTGCTCTATAACACACACAAGCATGCACACCCACACGTGTACACCACACATGATACACACTCTCACATTAGGCATTCACTCCTGAGCACATACATGTGCTCCATACCACACACAGGCATGCACACCCACATGTGTGCAACATACAAGGTGCACACTCTCACACTAGGCATTCACTCCTGAGCACACACGTGTGCACCATGCCACATACAGGCATGCATACCCACACATGTGCACCACACAAGGCACACACTCTCACACTAGGCATTCACTCCTGAGCACACACGTGTGCTCCATGCCACACATAGGCATGCACACCCACACACATGCATCACACACGACACACACTCTCACACTAGGCATTCATTCCTGAGCACACACATGTGCACCATGCCACACACAGGCATGCATACCCACATGTGTGCAACACACAAGGCACACACTCTCACACTAGGTATTCACTCCTAAGCACACATGTGTGCTCCATGCCATACACAGGCATGCATACCCACATGTGTGCAACACACAAGGCACACACTCTCACACTAGGTATTCACTCCTGAGCACACATGTGTGCTCCATGCCACACACAGGCATGCACACCCACATGCATGTATCACCCACACATGCACACAGCACACACTCTCATGTTGCTCACTCTCACTCCTGAGCTCATGCACATGCGCACCACATCATACCCACATCCAGGTACCGTGTGCACCCTCACGCTGTATCCACACACATATACACTGTGTGCTCGCCCCGGAGCGCACACACAGATACACACACACCACGTCACACCTGTGCTCAGGTAATATGTGCACCCATGCCTCACCCATGCATATGCACATGGCACACACCCTCACACCTGCCCAGCATGTTCACACCCAGGCTTGCACCAGGGTCCATATTTACACATACCACATGAAGTTCATGCGCTCACATCAGGCCCCCCCCAAACACAGTACCACCCCGAGCCGGGAGAACAACTGACATTAGACAGGGCGCTTCGCCCCCAATGGAAGCAGAACTCACTGTGGATGTCCAACGTCTCCAGTGACCACAACCCCAGGCCCACCTGTTGTCCTACTGGCCCTGCTTGGCTGCCCCTCAGCCCTGTCACCCTGCTGTGACTGGGCGCCAGCTCTGCGTGCCAGAGCCTGGAAGGACGCACTCCTTTTCATCGGTCACAGAGAGCTCTCTGAATTAAAAGCATTTATCTTCTCCTGCTGACGAAGACGCTGGGCTACTTCCCCATGGGGCTGGCCAGAGGCTGGGCAGCCAGGGGCCACTGTTACAAGACCGGGGAGGAGGGTGAGCTGCCCGACCAGCTCTCCTGCAGGTGGGTGCACGGCAGCACTGGGGTGGGAACCGGATACACAGGACAATTCTTTAGGAATAGGAGTCGCCCCTTACAACCCAGAGAAAGCAGCGGACCCTCCTTGAAGGCCAACGTGGACCCTGGCACTAGGAGCTAGCAGGGGAGGTACAGCTATGCAGGGTGGTATACCATTCAATGCTGGAGGGGCCGCCGCTGCTGCTCAGTGAGGACATGTTACCGACGGTGCATCCCAATCAGACAAGGTGGGCCTCACTACCCCCAGAGTCCTGTTGGGGAAACTGAGGCCACGCCAACCCAGTAAGTCTCAGGGTCTCCCTGTTGGCAAGCAGCAGGGTTGGGCTCTGCACATAGCTCTGGTGCTCCCCAGCCAGTGCCCCTTGTCCAGGCCCCACCAGGCTGCTCGACCTGGGGCCTCCCAAGAGGGTCCTGGCACCCCAAGGTGGCTCTGCCACCCAGCTCTGACTGCCACACACCCATTTACCAGAACCTTCCTGCCCATTATATTCACAGAGTCCCCACCACACCAGAGAGCCACGTGCTATCGTCTCCGCTTTACAGACGAAGGAACCGAGGCTGCAAGAGCGAGGTGACTCGCCCACAGGCCCCACAGCTCAGCATGACAAGTCAGAGCCTGTCCCTGGTCCAGGGCCGTTTCCCTTCCTCTGTTCAGAAGACAAGGCCTTGCCCTGGGCCTGAGCAATGCCACACTGAGCCCGCCAGGGCAGCGCGAGGGTGACGCCTGGTGCACCTGCTTGCTGGGCACCAGCACACACCTGTGTCTCAGGCGCCACGTGTGGACCAGATACAAATAGCGTGTGCTGAGCACCTACCACACGCTGACACGCCTGCCGACATTAGCTGCAAAGCGCTTGATGGCCCAGGGACTGTGACAGTCCCCAGTTTTGCAGACAGGGAACCCGAGGCTCAAAGAAGAGAGAAAGACCGTGCTCAGGTCCCAGGGCTCGTCAGGGCATGGCGATGTAGACACCAGTTCACTTGAAGCCCAGGCCTTTCCCCTGGACCAGCACTTCCCAGAGTGTGTGCTGTGGAACTCTACTCTTTTGGAATGTTCTAGAAAAGTGGCCATGCACAAACTTCCTGGGGGAAATGCTGCCGTGGTGTTCCTAAGAAAAGGCCTGGGAAGTGCCGCGGTGAAGAGACGCGTTTCACTGTGCACAATCCGCGTTTCCCACACTGCTCTTACCTGGACTTGCTTTTTTGCCACAGGTACATCAGACATGGAGGTCTCAGGAAGTGGAGCCGCTGCCACACTGGCTGGGGGCTGGTCCCCTCCAAGGACAGCTGTTCACAGAGGGTCCCCTCCTGGGCGGGGTGGAGGCTGCATAGGTGCTCCAGCATGAGCGCTGGCCTCCCAGGGTGGGTTCTGGACCCTGAACGCAGTGGCCATTTCCCAAAGACCCGCTGGGGACAAGGCTCTGTACCTGGAGGATGTGGGGGCCACAGGGATCTGGCAGAATGGCGGCTGTGGGTAAACAGAGGCACACCGTGGCTCACAGCTGCCGTGGAAACAGCAGAAGTGAGGGCACAGGCAGAGGGTGCACCCCAGAGCCCCAGAATGGTGGCCCACATGGTTGGGCCAGACCACACAGGTCCAGACTGTCTAGCCCTTCTCTGCTAAGCAAGGAGAAAGTTGGATCTATTACTACTGTAACTGGAATCACTTAAGAAAACCAGGAAGCACAGACGCAGTGGCACACACCTGTCATCTCAGCTACTGGGGAAGATCACAAGTTCAATCCCAGCCTGGGCAACTTAGCAAGATCCAGTCTCAAAAAAAAAAAAAATAAAAAGGGCTGGGGGTGTAGTTCAGTGTTAGAACACCCCTGAGTTCCACCCCCAATACTGCAACAAAGCCAGGAAGCTAGGGTGCAGCTTGAATGCTCTGGTGAAGGAAACTCTGTTGGGAATTTGCTGCTGGGAGTTACCTGGAGTTTAGGGGAGGCCACAGGAGGCAGAGGGCCCACCTGGGATCTGGGGCCCATCCGGGCATCTGACTCTGAAATCAGTTCTAGCATGAGAAGCCAGGATTAGAGGCTTGGAGAGGATGAGGAGGGACCGTGAGATCATGCAGCAAATTGGGAGGAGAGGGCCAGGTGGCTGGGCTGGGGGCTGGGTGTTCTGCCTGTGTGTGGCATGGTGCCCACGTGTGTGCTCAGGAGTGAATGTGCATGGTGTGAGAGCGTGTGCCGCGTGTGGTGCATGTATGTGGGTGTGCACACCTGTGTGTGGCATGGTGCCCACGTGTGTGCTCAGGAGTGAATGTGCATGGTGTGAGAGCGTGTGCTGTGTGTGGTGCATGCATGTGGGTGTGCACGCCTGTGTGTGGCATGGTGCCCACGTGTGTGCTCAGGAGTGAATGTGCATGGTGTGAGAGCATGTGCTGTGTGTGGTGCATGCATGTGGGTGTGCACGCCTGCGTGTGGCATGGTGCACACATTACAGATAGTCCCCGGGCCGTGCGCCTGGGTGGGGTGGTGCGAGTCTGAGTCCCGAGTGCTGGGGGACCTCTGGTGACCTTCCCTCTGCAAGGCGGTTTCCTCACCATAAAGCGGGCATCAGAACAGAGCCACCTGGGCTGCACGCCTGGCGGTGCTGACACCAGTGTGTGTTGACAGCACGTACCAGCTGTGCCAAAACTGAATGAAGCTGGAAACAGGTGTGTTCTAACCATTCTGCTGCCAGAAACCCCAGGGCCTTGGAGAACCCGCCTGGCCCCCCAGGGAGAGGCAGAGGGGACAGCAAAGCGACCCCAGAGCAAGGGGCGAGGCTGCGGCCCGGCGGGGCCTCAGGGAGAGACAGGGAGAAGTTGGAGCTTTTCCCACTTCATGATGCTTTTGAAATACTGTCGGGATCCAGGGAAATTAACTACTGCAGCTTCTAACTGGAGTCGCACGGAAAACACGCCCTTGCAGTAAATAAAAACACGATATACCACCGTGACACTTTCATCTCGCAGAACCCCCTGTGCGCCTCATTCCTAATTATTCCCAACAGGGTGAAGGATGGGCTGACGGCCCCTGCACCGGGCCGGCCGCTGGGCCCTCACTAGATCACCCTGCGAGGTGGGGGTGCAGGGTGGGTGGGTGGCGCGAGCGGCCCTGTCCGGGGAGGCAGACAGGGTCTGGATGTGGCTCATTATGATTGAGATTAAACTGAAAAATCAATTTTTAATTGAATGTATTCTTTGAACAGGGCCTGTTGCCCATGGCTGAACACTAATGGAATTTCCATTCTAAACTGTTCCTGTTCCTTGCGTGACCCCTCCCTGCCCTGCTGACCCCAGCAGGGCTGACCTGGTGGCAGGTGGTCCCCTCCTGGGCTGCACAGAACTCATGGTGAGTGGGTAGAGAGGCCTACCTAGCAGGGTCAGTGGAGGGGACACCTTGGTTCTGCCAGCCAGTCACCTCTACCTCTACTCATAGCCCCTCTTGGTGTCGCACAGTCCAGGCTCCAGGCCCCCAAGACTAAGAGGAGGGGTGGGGAAGGGTGGTCTGATGGTGGGGGCTGCTCAGGCAAGAGCTACTCTGACCTCCTGCACTGCTGCCCCCACAGCGTGCCTCCTAGAACCGGGCCAGCAGTAGGAAGGACGGGTCTTTTTATTTTTTTGGCACTGGAGATAGAACCCAGGGGTATTCTACCTCTGAGCTACACCCCAGCCCTATTTTTTATTCTTTATTTTGAAACAGGGTCTCACTAAGTTGCAGAGGGCCTCCCTAAGTAGCTGAGGCTGGTGCCGAACGCAGATCCTCCGGTCTCAGCCTCCCAAGTACTGGGATGACAAGCGTGCGCCACCACACCCGGCGGAAGGAAGGGTCTTTTGACCCCCATCTTCTATTTTTTTTCTTTTTGGTACTGGGAGACATTGAACCCAGAGACATTCTACCTCCAAGCTACACCCCCCAGCCCGATTTTATTTCATATTTGGAAACAGGGCCTCACTAGGTTGCTGAGAGCCTCGCTAAGTTGCCGAGGCTGGCTTTGAACCTGCAATCCTCCTGTCTCAGCCTCCCAAGTACTGGGATTACAAGCGTGCGCCACAATGCCTGGCTGACGCCCATCATCTAATGGGAGCACCTGCTAGGCAAGGCCGTGCACCCCACAGGAGGTAGGTCCCTGTACCTACATTTTGGACAGCCTCACATCTAGGGGTGGGGCTAGCGCCAGATTCTCACTGCCCACCCAGGCCCCCTTCCTGCACGGGCCTCTCAGGGAACTCCTAAGCCCCTTTCCTTGCAACCCAGAATTCCGGAGCGTACGTAGTGCACGAGCCATGCTGTCTTGGGAGGGAGGTCCTACAGTGAGTCCCCACCCCAACTTCCACCTTGAACCTTTTTGTCTCTACTTCCTGCCGCCCTGTGGCTCTTGGCACCATGCCACCTTCTGCTGCCCAGAGCCATTGCTTAATGAGGCCAGCCTTAGCTGCTGGAGCCAGGGTTCCGCCAAGCAGGGACACCTCCGCTGCGGCCACAGCCGGCCCCTCAGCCTGTGAGCCAATTCGACGCCATGCACAGAGCTCACCCGGGCAGGGAACGGTGGTCATCCTCACACCCAGCCCCCTCGCTGGAATGCCGCACTGCACCCAAGGGCTAGCCCAGTTTTCGGTGCAAACACAGGCGACGCCCAGCAGCCCCTCCCCCGTTTTCATCTGTAAGAACCCCCGACCCAGAGCACCTCGCTCATGCCAGGACACCCCAGCTGAGTGTGCTCCTTGTGACCACCCCATTCCTATTAACTGTCCACCTGGCTCCCCTTATTTAAAATATAGGAGAAGCCAGGCGTGGTGGCACACCCTTGTAATCCCAGTACTTGGGAGGCTGAGACTGGAGGATCCAGGTTCGTGGCCAGCCTTAGCTACTTAGTGAGGCCCTCCGCAACTTAGTGAGACCCTGTTTCAAAATAAAGAATAAAAAATAGGGCTGGGGGTGTAGCTCGGAGGTAGAATGCCCCTGGGTTCAATCCCCAGTACTGCAAAAAAAAAAAAAAAAGGAGATATTATGGAAAGGCCATGGAGGGAGAAAGTGGGCGGGAGGTGCCTGTCACAAGGCGCTGTGAGTCCCTAAACGCCCCTCCAGCTGGCTTCTGGAAGGCAGATCCCAGGAGCCAAAGACTGGCTTGGAAGACTGATACGTCTGGACAGAGGAGCCATGGTCCCCCACCTCCCCACTGTCACTAGGCCCCAGGTCAAAAGGAGAAGGCCCACCTGTGCTCACTCTTGAGCAGTCGGCTCCCACCTGATGCTCTTGGAGACCTTGGGGGGACCATCACTAAACCGCAGCCCCAACCCTCAGCGTGGATCGCCCTGAGTCAGGGAACTAAGTATCGCTGAGGACACTATTTGGAAAGCCAGAGTCTGCGTCTGTAGGACAGATCCCATCCCAGGGTCACCAGTTCCCGTGGGGCTGCAGCAGGAGCCTGAGCCCTTACACCCTCGTACCCCTGCCTCCCCTGGGGTGTCACGGGGATTCTGATTGGCCCTGTGGCGGGCTGAGGGTCTGCACTGCAGACAGGCTCCCGGGATGGCAGTCCCTCCATGGACAGACGGTGCTTCTCCCACTCGGAGACCACCTGAGAAGATTTAAAAAGGACTGGTGCCCGATCCTGCCCCAGAGGTCTGGTGTCATTGGTCTGGGGTGAGGCCTAGACACAGGATTTATTTATTTACTTACTTACTTATTTATTTGTGGTACTGGGGATAGAGCCCAGGGACATTCTACCTCCAAGATACACCCCCAGCCTTGTATTTATTTTCTTTTGTGTGTGTGGTGTGTGTGTGTGTGTTTTGTGGTACTGGAGGTTGAACCCAGAGGTATTCTACCTCTGAGCTCCATCCCCAGTCCTATTTTATTTTGAAATAGGGTCTTACTAGGCCGATGAGAGTTTCACTACTTGCTGAGGCTGTCCTCAAACTTGTGATCCTCCTGTCTCAGTATCCCAAGTATTGGGACTACAGGTGTTATGTAATGTACATGCTTGGCTTTATTTTCATTGCAATAGGATCTTGTAGCCAGGTGTGGTGACACACGCTTGTCATCCCAGTACTTGGGAGGCTGAGACAGGAGGATCACAGGTTCACGGCCAGCCTCAGCTACTTAGTGAGGCCCTCTGCAACTTAGTGAGACCCTGTTTCAAAATAAAGAATAAAAAATAAGGCTGGGAGTGTATCTTGGAGGTAGAATGCCCTTGGGTTCAATCCCCAGTTCCACAAAAAAAAAGGAAAAAAAGAAAAAGAAAAAAAGAAACAGGGTCTTGCTAGGTTACTGAGAGTCCTCAAACCTGCTATCCTCCTGTCTCAGCCTCCCAAGTACCGGGAATACAGGCATGGGCCACCATGCCTGGCTCAGGGATTTTAAAAGCTGCCCCAGTGATCCTGAGCTGAGCAGGGACAGGCAGCTCCTGGAGGGGAGAGCCCTGCCACGCCGGGTCCTGGCCTTCCTCCTGCCTGGCAGCTGCTCTGCATGCCGCAGTGCTAGGGCAGGTCCTCTAGTGTCAGGACACTGCCTGCACCCTCCCCAGCTCCTCGTGGACTGGTGTGTCTCTGGAAGCCTCTTTGGGCCCCTGCTACCCTTGGGGGCAGCAGTCCTTTCTCATCCCTTTGCTTAGGCATTCTCTCGTGGGGGTGGCTTGGATGCTGTGGGTGTAGAGCGGTGTCCTTGCCCCCCTCAACTAGGTGCCACCTGCTCCCCAACTTGTGACAACCCGCATCGTGCCCTGGGGGCACAGTCACCTAGCGGAGAACCTGTTCTTCCTCCGCCCCTGGCCGGCTGCTGCCTTGCGGAGCCACGCAGGCTTCAGGCTCCACGGCTGCAGCGTGGTATATACTGTTTGCTCGCGATGGCCACGGGCAAGGTGTCCAGTAAAATCAAGCCCCCCTTTTCATGACTGCATTCATCCGAGCTGGGGAAGGGTAAGCAGCTGGTGCAGCTGGGCCCTGAGCTCAGGGTGCAGGCCGGGCTCAGCCTCCACCCCTCCTGTCTCTGAACTCTCTGGTCTAGCGGCACCGGCTTTGCGCGGCGTCCTGCTTCCAGGCAAAGCCAGTCGGTCCCCAGGGTTTGCAGGGTAGCTGACATGCCTGGTGCCCAGCTGGGGGGCAGCTGCTGTCTCTGAGTCTCAGCCCCACCCAGAGAGGGCCTATACTTTCTATTTTTTTTTTTTTTGCGGTACCGGGGATTGAACACAGGGGCATTCTACCTCCGCGCTACACCTCCGGCCCTATTTTTTATACTTTATTTTGAAACCGGGTCTCACGAAGTTGTGGAGGGTCTCATTAAGTAGACAGAGAGAGAGAGAGAGCCAGGGAGAGAGAGAGAGAGAGAGAGAGAGAGGGAGAACTGAGGCTGGCCGCGAACCCGGATCCTCCGGTCTCCGCCTCCCAAAGTACTGGGATTACAAGCATGAGCCACCACGCCCGGCTGGTCTATACCTTTTTGCCTCCTTGGCTCCAAAGCTTGTCCCAGACTGCTGGCTGTGGGGGTGGGGAGGAGCTGCCTGTGGGAGACCCCGTAGAAACCGGGAGGGCGGTGGGCCCTTTGCTTCAGCCTCAACCCCACTACGGGGAAGGGTGGGTGGGCAAATGCCCACTGTGCAGGGTGTCCCTTCTGGCCTTAGCAAGGCACAATCAACGTAGGCCTCTGCTGGCTCCTGGGCACACCAGGGCCAGACCCCTTGCTTCTGATCCTACAGAGAACCAGAGACGGGAAACTGACGCGTGAGTGAGAGGCCTGGCCCTGGACTCTGGTGGCCCTGGGACCAGCCCCAGCCTGGCTTCCCAGCTGCTCTGCTCCATCTGACAGAAATGATGAGGTCCTGGGGTCTGGCTGCAGGCAGGGCGCTGCGTGACCTTCCTGAGGAAGGGAGCACTTCAGAGACCCTCTGCAGGAGGCTTGGGAGAAATCGTGACTCACATCAGCCCTAGGCGGCCCACTTTACAGAATCCGAGGCGCAGGAGAAATAAGTAACCGTGAGCGTCAGAGCTGGGGTTAGACCCCGAAGCCTGGGAAGTGGCTGTAAAGGTGGTTAGTGCCCCTCGTCCCGCCCTCCTGACCCCTCCAGAACCTTCTCTGTGCTGTGCACCAGGGGAGCAGGGAGTCCTGCTGACCTGAGAGGTGGGCTCTGGCAGAGACCTGGAAGAGCTCACTGGGGAGGGCGAGGCCCCACCTTTCAGGTGAGACCCTCAGGGGACTGGGCAAAGCCAGGAGGGCAGGGCCTGTGGGCCACCTGTCAGCCATCCATAGCCTGGCTCTGGGCCTGTCATTCACACCTGTCCATGTCCCCTGTGCCCAAGCCGGGCCAGGCCTGCCTGTGACTAGGCAGCGGGTCCTGGGCTCTGACAGGCGCCTTCGATCCAGCCTCTCCCATGCTAATGACTGTCAACATGAAACAGAGGCTGTGAAGGGGAAGAAAATTACTCCCTGAAAAGGAATTGACTGATCCCCATCATTTCTCAGGGAATCACTGACCTGTGAATATTTCATTACCCAAAATGCTGCACCATCCATACTAAGCAGTCGCCGCAGTGGCCCAGGAGCTCCGTCGCAGGCCGGGGGGCGGTGGAGGCGGAGGGCCGCAGGTGCGGCGCAGGTGCGTGTAAGCAGCTGGGTGCCGGGGCCCACCAGGTGACGTGGCCAGTGGGTGCATGCCTGGGTGCGAGCAGCCTGGCCCGCACTCTGCTCACCCTCGCTCCTTCAGGCTGCAACTGGACCCGCTTCCTCACCTGCGGGAGCCCAGAGCCCGGCCCTAAAGACCCAAGGAGACAGGCGCAGACAGATCAGCATGGTGTCCATGGAGCGATCCGGGCTTGGAATGGTGCTGGCTAACACCCCCGGCTGCTCCGTGCCTGGAGTCGCCATGCCCACATCACCCAAACTTCCCAGTAGAGGGGATGGGTTGGGTTCTAGAGTCTAGTCCAGGGTCCTTCCCGAGCTTCTCGGGTGCCTGCCTGGACCTCACCTAAGCTTTCCCTGATCTTGGGCAGGTCTTAGTCTAAATGGTTCTAGAAGCTCATCTTGCCCCGTTCCCCTCTGCTGGGGCCAAGGTGAAGAAGGGAGGGGACAGTGTAAACACTGTAGACCCCATGGCCAAGATGGACCAGGGTTCAAATCTTGCCTCTGCCCCGGATGGCTGGACACCCCCTGCAGGCTACTGAACCTCTCTGGGCTTCCACGCCCGAGACCTCAAGCAAGGCTGATAATCAGAGCCATCTTATAGGTGGCTGAAGATGACGGAAGACAAGATCTGCTCACAGTGCCAGACGCGATAAGGAGTTCACTACCTAAAACTGGATGATCAGGGACTATCCTGGGCTTGAACCCCAGGATCTGAGGATACAGAGAAGAAGCCTGCCTCACCTGTGTTCCCTGCAGCCTCCTAGGGCCTCTGCGGGGCCCAGCCAGGGTCTAGCGAAGGCCAGGCTCCTTGGGGGGTGGGCAGGTCTCTCCCTGGGCATGCAACCAGCTTCTGCGTTCCTAAGGCCAGGGGGACAGTCTGAGGCTTTCTCCAGGAACTTCAAGAAGATGGGGAAAAAAATTCAAGAAACACTAAGAACGCAGGTCTTTGACTGGTGGGATCCAAACACCCATCTGTGGCTGCCACCAATGGATGACAGGGAACCCTTAGGCTTAAGACACCAGAAGAGAAACATCAGGGCCTGGGGGCTTCCGCGGCCCCCAGGGAGAGACCTCGGCCAGCTGCCAGGGAGATGCGCCGGCTGTGTTATTATTGCTGCGCCCACATCGGGGATGGTGTTTCCAAATTAGCAAATGCTGGGGAAGGCGGGGGGCATCCATCTGGGGATTAGTAGAGCGTGGGAGGCAGTGTCTCATGACCCCTCCCTGGCACAGAGCAGCTGCAGGGAGCCAGGATGCTCGGCTGGTGGGGGCGGGGGAGGTGGGAGGGGAGAGGGACAGGAGGAGGGAGGGCAGGTAGCAGTGCAGGGGCTCAGGCCTAGCTTTGGCATCCCCCCTGGTGGCCCTCCCTGCTCCTGGAGGCTCTCCTTGTCCCCAGGGAGGAAGGGGGGCTGGCCGCAGGGCCGGGCCTGGACTGCAGCAGGACGGATGCAGGCTGCTGCATGAGGAGCTCTGGGCAACGAGGCGTGTGAGATACTGGGGAGTGTGACTTGGGGGCGTCCGTGGAAAATTCCTCCCTCAGTCCGCTCCAGAGGCTCCTTCTCCACTAGCTAGGAGGGGGGGCATGTACCCCAGGAAGCTGGAGGTGGCCTATATGCTTCCAGGACCCCCCTCAAGCCTTCTCCCACCCTGCCTGACCCAGACCCCTGACCCAGACCCTACCCCGGGACATTGAGTGGGGTCAGGCACGGGGACCTGCAGGCCCTGGAGAATGGGGTAGGATGGCAGCCATCTGTCACAGTGCACAGAGTTCCCACAGCACATCTGCGTGCTGGGGCGAGGGGACAGAGGTGGGTGGCCCCTGCTCCCTGGGGACGGGAGGGGACAGGCATTACGAACAGACAGTGCCTATGTTAGGAACTTGGGTTGAGTGTCGGCGGTGGGCAGGGGGTGGGGTGTGTTTGGCTGGGGGAGTTGAGCACAGGCTCTTGGGGGCCGGTGTCCCTCGGGAGGGGGCGGCCAGGCCAGCCAGTGTGATCAGGAGTCCAGCGCCCTGGGTGAGGCCATGGGGGCTGGCTCCTGGCCACAGAGTGGGGCGGCGACCACGCCTTTCTCCCGGGCATGGGGCCTGAGAGGTCCTGGCTGATGTCCAAGGTGGCCCTGGCTGGGTGGGGCACATAGCGCCAAGGGGCAGAGGGACTACTTCCTCCCCGATTAGGCACCAGGGACGCAGGCCGTGGCCTGGGGCAGGGTGGAGGGAGACACAGGAGGAGGGAATGCCTCCCTGGAAGAGGAGGGAGAGGGCTGAGCTCCTCCAGGTAGGGACTGGTGCAGGAGTAAGCCAGCTGGGCCTGGGTGACACAGGCCTCTCCCCACTGGCCCCCCTGAGCAGCCAACCCCAACTCAGGTCCGTCTGCACCCCTTGCTCTGTGGTCACCTCCCCAGCCCTTTGGTGCCTCCAACACCAGTCCCGGCATCCCCTCCCTCAGGACGAGCTGCCCCCGGTGGCCAGACCGGCTCCCCTAAGGACCGGGGAGGATAGTAGGGGTCCCAGAGCCACTATCCTCTAGGGATGTCACTGAATTAGGGGCCACTTGGCCACCTCCCGGAGCAGAACAGGCCTGGCAGGGGCCTGGGGCAATAGGGACTCAGCTCTCCCTGTCTCCACTTCCCTGGCGATCCTGCACCTCCCTGCCTCCACAGCTGACCCCCAGGCTTTGCAGAGTGGAGGTCGTGGGAACAGGAACCTCCAAGCAAAGAGGAGGTGGCACAGGAAGGACAGGTCCAGGGTAGGTGGGGACAGTGTCAGGGAGTGAGGGCCGCAGGCCAGGTGCTTCAGCTCCGAGTGTTGGTGCTCCGTTGGTCAGTGGGGGAACAATGGCCGGCTCACACCGTGGTGGCACTGGGAGCCTTGTGGCCGTCCACTGCTGTGTGGCTCTCGCCAGGGCATGAGCATCTCAAGGCCACACTCGGCAGAGGTTCAGTGCACACTCGTCCCTTGCCCTGCTGGGTCCCGGGACCCTCGGATTGCTGACAGTGACCGTTCTTGGTGCCTTGTGTAGATTCTAGGTCTGATCTTCACTCCCCCTCCCCAGGAATCTGACTCCAGCTGCCACTCAGCCCCTGCCCTGGGAGGGGTGCAGGGGCCATGGGGGAATAAGACACATACCCCCCAAGAGAGCAACAAGGCCCAAAGCCTACTGGGAGGGCTGCCCCAGCGGGGCGGGGGCAAGAAAGGCTTTGGCAAGCACTAGACCAAGACACATAGGGTTGCGGGAAGAGCCACAGCCCGGTCTGGGATGGGCCCTGGCATGGGAGACAGTCAGAGCAGCCTGCTGGGCTCTCACAGCCCCCACCCACAGGGGTCACAGAGATGGCGAGCAGGCATAGCAGGGAAGGCAGGAAGACAGAGGACTCTAGGGCAGCTACCCAGGAACAGCTATGGCCTAGAGCCAGGCCTGGCCGAGTTGGGGGCCATGCGCAGGGGTGGGGGGTGGAACGAGCCCCCGAGGGTTCAGTCCCCACAGGGCCCAGAGCCATGTCCAGCTCGGCCACAGGCACTAAGAGGCTGCTGGTTTGGTTCAGCGAGTGTGGATGTGGCCTTCCGGATAAATCACAGCGCCGCAGCAGCCACAGCCAGTGAGGAAGAGCCGGGCTGAGACAGTCGCAGGAGAGGCGCCGCCACAGTGGGCTGGGAGCAGCCTTCCAGGGGGCCCTGGTGGGGGCGCTTTATAGCTGGGCTCTGGCTAACCCAAAACTTGGGACAGCGGGTGCTGGTTCTGTGAGCCTCCCCACCCCGCCCTGGTTAATACCTGCCCCAGGTCCTGGATCCTCTAAACCAGTGTCCAGGTGGCACATGAGGGACAGAGATTCACAGCAGCAGAGGGGCCCCAGGGGGTGTGAAGAGGGCGAAAGTGTACCAGCTCTGTGTGCAGGAGGACAGAGGCAGAGGCCGCAGAGGGGACAGCAGGAACAACATCCGCACAATGCAGAGAGGTGGGCAGAGATGGAGCTGAGAGGCGGTCAGGCCTGCAGCCCCCACCCAGGGGTGCTCCAAATGCCTCTGTGCCAGGAGGACAGACCCCAACCTCTTGGTTACTGAGCCTACCTACGGGCAGGCCTTTTCCAGGGAGCAGCCCAGGGGGACTACAGGTGTCAGGGGTGGGGGCCACCTGCTGTCCAGACGCCCTGGGAGCCTCACTCCTAGACATGCAGAGAAGAGGGTCTGCCACCCGGGCAGCCTTCCCTCCCTGCCACTCACTCCTCCGGGCCCGGCTGGGTCTGGCCCTGCCCTGTGGTCCTTCCCATTACGCATGGCTGTTGACCCCAGATCCTGGGCTGAGGCGGGGGTGCTGGGCATGGGGGTGAGCGCAGAGCTGGAAGTCGCCCTCCACTGCCATGCCCTTTCCCTGTGCCCAGTTCTGGCTGAGACGTGCCGAGGGTGTGGTCTGGAGGCCAAGGGGACAGGCCTTCTAGAATGTGTTGAAGGAACTTCAAGTCCAGTTGGTCTCCCTGGGAGATCGTCTCTCTGGTGGGAAGCCCGTTGTGGAGCAGGTGCCGGCAGTGGTGTGAGCCCCCCTGGGCCTCAGTGTTGGGTTGGGGGCTTCAGTACAACAGCAGTGGCGAAGCTGACCACCCCTCAAGAATCACAGTGGGCTGACCCTTCACACTTCACAGAGCCCAGAAAGGCAGAGGGGCTCACCCCAGGACACACAGCGGCGAGAAGGCCAAGTCCCCGACTCCCCGCCACATCGTACTGCTTCCTTTCTCCCAGTCATTACGCATGGCCTGGACATTGTACCCAAAGGAAAAGAAGCCAGAAGAGAACAAAACGCACCCCAGCCGTACCCTTAGGGTCTCACCCCACCCTCTTGCCCTGCACCTGGCAACGGCCTGTACGCCACCTTGCTGGGATTGATGTGGTGCCATTCTCCAGCCCAGCCCTCTCCCGCCTGGCCTGGTCCCAGGCTGCCTGCCTCCACACACCAGGGTCCTCTCCAATGACCCTGACTGTCCCCAGAGCGGGCAGGGGCAGGCCTAGCCTGGCTCCCATAGCAGCTAGGGAGATGGAGTTAAAATGTGGCATATGGCCGGGCGTGGTGGCGCACACTTGTAATCCCAGTACTTTGGGAGGCGGAGACCAGAGGATCTGGGTTCACGGCCAGACTCAGCGCTCTCTCTCTCTCTCTCTCTCTCTCTCTCTCTATCTCTCTCCCTCCCTCCCTCCCTAGTGAGGCCCTCCGCAACTTCGTGAGACCCGGTTTCAAAATAAAGTATAAAAAAATAGGGCCGGGGGTGTAGCACAGAGGTAGAACGCCCCTGGGTTCAATCCCCGGTACCACAAAAAAATAAAATAAAATAAAATAAAATGTGGCATATGCCAGGCGTGGTGGCATATGCTTGTCATCCCAGTACTTGGGAGGCTGAGACAGGAGGATCCGGGTTCGTGGCCAGTTTCAGCTACTTAGTGAGGTCCTCTGCAACTTAGTGAGACCCTGTTTCAAAATAAAGAATAAAAAATAGGGCTGGGGGTGTAGCTCAGAGGTAGAATGGGTTCAATCCCTGGTACTGCAAAAAAAAAATAAATAAATAAAATGTGGCATAACTGGATTGGGTCTCTACAGCTTAAGTCCTCATGATTTCCCCTCAGTCTTTGAAGGAGAGGTGCCCTCTTGCCCCTGGCCTGCAAGGTCCTGCTGGCCACGCCCCAGCTCACCCAGCCCAGCCACCGGGGCCTGCCCTCAATTCTCAGAACACACCAAGTCCCTCGAGTCAGGGCCTTTGTGTGTGCTGTTCCCGTGCCTGCGAGGCCATTCCCCTCATTCCTCTTGCTCAGGTCCTTCCAGTCCTGCTCAAAAGTCACCCACTCAGAGCTGTCCTTCCTGACCAGCCTGTCCGCAGTGGGACTCGTCCTCAGCTCCCATCTTGGGGCCCCGTTTTCATAGCGCCGGGGGCAACTGGCAAACACTTCTTTGGTTCACTTGTCTCTGTGCCCCAGGAGACCGTGCGCCCATGAGGGCAGGGACCACGCCTCTCTTATTCTCTGTGGCACCATGAGGCCCGGCATAAAGCAGGTGCTCGGCAAGTGACTGAACAGGTAAGGGGAGGGCGGAGGGAAGGCAGGGCGGGTGGCGGACGTGCGGCACCTGTCCCCAGGGCTCAGGACCTGGCCGAGGCGATCTGGCCTTGGGCAGCCGTGAGAAAGGGTGCTGGCTTGCTGCAGGGTCCAGACCGTGCAGGGACAACAATGTGGAGGAGCCCAGTGGGGCTGGCCCTGTGGCTCCCCAGAGTGAGCCCAGCTGACCTGGTGGCTTTGTGGCCAGAGATGGATGGGGTCAGACGGCTGCACAAGAGGCCTCTCACAATGCTGGTGCCTGTCCCGTTCTTCTTCTCTTACTCTGACAATGAAGGGGGGGCATGGTCAGGGGACACCCCTGTGGAGTGAGGGCTTCATGTTGCTCAGTGGTCCACTGTCAGGGTCTCATGAGCCTTTCCGTGACACGAGTGGGCAATGTGTCCTGGCTCACCCTCCCCGCTCTCCTGTGTCCCCCAGGGTCCTGGTCTCAGAGTATGAGGAAGGATGAAGCGGCCATGCTGGGTCTCTCAAGGGCCAGTGAGGCGGGCGGCAGAGGTAACTTGGTGGCTTCTCTGCCAGGGCACCCTGAGCTCTGCCCGGCCACTGGGCATTGCGGAAAAACAGCTGGCTGGTGACCTGTGGCCCCTGCTCGCTGGCTGGGAAAGACTGGGAAACACCCAGCCTGCAAAGTAGGGATGCAGCTGCTAGGGATGGCCCAGAGAGCACCCCGCACCTTGATGGTCCCCCCAATGACCGCTCATCCTTCTTCTCAACACTTGTCTCCCCCCTCCTCCTCGGCAGCTCCAGCCCAGCAGAAGGGCCGGGCACTGCCCTCTGTTGGGCAGGCAGCCAGTGGGCAGAGGGCAGCAGGCTCCACTCCATCAGACGGCTCCCTCGGAGCACGGCCAACATGAAATATTCATGCAGTAAATGGTGCAATTTTGTCTGCATTCAGCCAACTTCATGTATATTTCAGAGTATTATGAAATGATAATGTTGCGCAACAGAGGCAACAAGACTGGGAGGGCTGGAGCACGGGGGGGGGCTGGGAGATCTCGGGGTGCTCATGGAGTGGGGTGGGAGAAGGACTACCTCCCTTAGGGCACAGAGACGAGGACAACCAGCTCTCTTGACAGAGTGGGCCGGACAGCGGGGACACGGACAGCTCCTGGATGGGGGATGCAAGGGCTGGCAGACGGGCCTCAGGGTCCTCCAAGGGCCCCAGAGCCAGCAGGTGGACCCCACCTTCTGTCCCCTGGATGTCCTGCATCCCACAGTGGAGGGGGACAGACTGCACCCGCCCGCCTGCCTGCCTCCCTCTCTGACGCCACGAGCTCGGGTTTCAGGCCAAGGCCTGGGTGCCGATTCAGCAGCTGCTGCCTCCTGGGCAGGCGGCGGAGCCTCTGGGATTTCCAGCTGGGCCTGCCAAAGAGCCCCACATGCAGCCGGTCCCTGGGCTGTCTGGGTTTGCACTACTCAGTGTGGTCTCCTCCACCCAGGCCCAGCCCTCCTCCGACCCAGGAGCCAGTTGTGGCTGCTGTTCTCAGTGAGACCTCTCAGTGGGGAGGGTGCCTGGTCGCTGGTAGGACTCTGGGCCATCTCCTGGGGGTCTCAGGCGCAGAGTGATCTAAGATGCAGAGGCCACCAGTGAGAGAGAAAACTGTTCTTCGGCCTCTGGCACCCAGGTGTCTGTCCACCGGGCCAGGGCTTGGGCTTGGGGACTCTGCTGTGGTCGCCCCTTTCTTTATCCTCCAAGGCTCCAACCCTGGCTTCTCTGGAGCAAGCTTTCCTGGAATCCACACCAGAGAAGCGCCCCTGGTTGGGGGTTCCACATTCCAAGGGACAGTGTCCCCAGAGGTCTGCCAGCCCATATGCCACCGCTGAGAGCGGGGGAGCCTCTCCTTTGCTGTCTGGGCTCCTGTGCTGACCAGGTTTCCATGGCCCGCCCACCCTCCTCCACTTCTACAGTTGGGCAGGCCTGGGGAACCCACTATCAGCTCCACCGGGGTAGACAGAGTACCGCCCATGGGCCAAATATTGTTTGTGTAAATAAAGTTTTATTGCAACCTGGCCACACTCATCCATTAGCATATTGCCCAGTCTACATCTGTTTCCATGGTAGCCTTGCAGAGGAGTTGGGGCGGAGCCTGATCTACCCACTGTCTGTCCCTCTAGGGCCTGAGCTGGGCAGCAGGCAAGCAAGCTTGCTGGAATCCTCGAGGCTCCGGTGGATGGGAACTGGCCCTCCTGCAGGAGTCCTGAGAGGAGACCCTTGGGAGGGAGCGGGGACTCCGTGCCCTTGGCTGGCGGCGTCTGCCTGTGCTGTGGTCACTGGGTGAGAATGAGTTTCATCCCTGGCAAACCACAGAGCCACACTGTCTGCAGCTGCCCTGCCAAGGTTGGGGCCCACCTCTCCCTTTTGCTGGTGTGGGCTAGGGGAGGTGGGGAGGGACAGGAGCCCCTGGGAGTGCCCCCAGTCCCCAGAGAGACCCTGTACTGTGCCCAGATGCTTCACGTCCAACTTGGGGTTCAGCTCTGGTGCACACATTTCCCCTCCACTCTCACTGTCTGTCTCACGCTCCGCGCCTGCCTGGGGCTGGGGAGCCCACCATCATCGGTACCTGGGCATCCTCCAGTCTGCCCCTGGCTGCTGCAGTGTCTGGCCGGCTCCTGGCCGACAGACAGACTTTTCTGCTAGTGCTCCACCAGTGGCCGTCCATCCCCTCTGTCACCAAGCCTGCCCCTTCTCCAGGCTCCGAGGGGCCCGCAGTACCACCTGCTCTCCACTGACCCTCCTGCAAGTGTGAACCGTGACGCTCTTCCCCATGAGGCCTCAGGATGCTGCATCCGAGGAGAGACAGAGATCTGGCCCCATGGACCACTCAGTCAGACCCAGAGAGTGGGAACTGGCTGTGGTTGCCTAATGATGTCTCTCAGGGGCTTGGCGTGGTGGCTCCAGGACTGGGTGGGTGAAACTGTGTGGAGCCAGATCTTCTGACGTCCCTATGAGCTGGTCCCTGGGTCCCGAGTTGGCTGTCTCAGCCCAGGGAGCAGCTCCGTAGGGGACCATCATGCAGGAGATAGATATAGACAAGGAACTGGCCTCACAGGCCCACACCGTCCTCCCCTCCACCACCCTGCAGGCAGAGGGCAGCCGTGTTCTGTCCAGCATGACACACTACAATGCGGTGACTACGAGCACCCAGCCCTGGCTGGCTTTAAGGGTTATTGCCGTTTATGACAATCGTAGGCCTGGAGAAGCCACCTAGGGAGGTTCTCCAGCTCAGACAGGCCTGGATGGTGGGGAGCTACCTGTGCCATGTAATGGGCTCAGCTGCGCCCTCAAATCCACGTGCTGCAGCCCTGGCCCCAGCCTCAGGATGTGACAGTGCTTGGAGATGGGTCTTCACAGAGGCCATCAGAGGTCACAGAGGTGGCCCTATTCTAGTCGGACTGGGGTCCTTATGAGAAGGGAGCTCAGGACACAGACACACACAGAGGGCTGCCTATGTAAGGACGCAGGGAGGAGATGTTCATCTGCGAGCTGAGGAGGGAGGCCTCTGGAGGAGTCAGCCCTGCCCACACCTGATCTGGGACTTCTGGCCCCGGGACCCTTGGAGGTCAAGTTCCTATTGTTTGGGCTGCTCAGTCCACGGCCAACTGGTGCAGCCATTTAACAGTTGCTGGCCCTGGCGGGTCTCCCACACCCTCTGTGCCTCAGGCCCCTCTCCTGGGAAATGGATAGCCATGTGTCCAGCTCTCGGACGGCGGTGGGGACGGGCGAGCTGGATGATGAGAGGGGCTAGTCAGGCTGGCCCTGGGCTCTGTGCACATGCTCTGTCGCCCCTGCCGAGGCCAATAGAACACACACCGTGTGCTCAGGACCCAAGTCCCCCAACAGAACCCCAGGAAGGCAGCGAGAGGGGGTTGGAGGGATGGCCCTGGTAGGGATGCCCGGCCGAGGCTGGGTAAGGCCCGCCTAGGCTCAGGGCTGCTACTTTCTGGCAGGAAAACTTAAACATGAATAAAAGGCCCCAGGGCTGAGCACAGGCGGGGGCTTCCGGGGCAGGAGCCCAGCGCTGGCAGGAGCACCATTTATGTGGTTACTTCGGGATCCAGAGAGGGACCTGGCCCAGCTCTGAGCCCCTGCAGCCACAGGCGTCTCCTGGGCTCCCAGCACGGACACTGTGGCATCTGAGGCAGACGCGCTGTGTGGACGCCCTGATGGTAAAGTCTGTATTTGCCTATAGACATCGGCCCTGTGGGGCCTGTGGGTCTGGTGAGTTTGCACAAAACTCTTGGGGGAAAGCACATCCCTGGGGGATACTGAGCGGGAGTGGGGGTCGGCATGCAGGAACCAGCCAGCAATGGCCCAGCACGAGGCTGGCGTGGAGAGGGGACAGTGGAAGTCCCTGCCCAGCACCAGCCAGGACTGCTAACAGCAAGCCACAGCATCCGGGGTCCCCCAGTGACAGAGGAGCCGACATTCCCCAGAGGGCAGGAACACCCCACGCGGCCTGGGGGCGAGTTTGCCCAGGACAGCCAGATGCTCCTGAGGAAGCAGTCAGGTGCAGGCCTGGCTGTCCCCTTTCTTACATGTTCGGCTGACAGCCATCCTGCATTGACTACCGCAGAAGATGCCACAAAGCAGAGGGCGACCAGGGGAGCAGGAGCAGTCGGCCCGCGCCCAGATGTGTGCCCCCGATGAGCTCGCGGGACAAGTGGTGCCCTCCCCATCCCGTGCCCAGCCTGTGAGCCCCCGATGAGCTGGCGGGACAGGTGGGGCCCTCCCTATCCAGCACCCAGCCTGTGAGCCCCTTGATGGGCTGTTGGGACAGGTGGGGCCCTCCCCATCCCGCACCCAGCCTGTGAGCCCTCCAAAGGGCCATTGGGACAGGTGGGCCCTCCCTATTCAGCACCCAGCCTGTGTGCCCCCCCGATGGGCTGGCGGGACAGGTGGGGCCCTCCCGATCCCGCACCCAGCCTGTGTGCCCCCCGGTGGGCTGGAGGGACAGGTGGGGCCCTCCCCATCCTGCACCCAGCCTGTGTGCCCCCCGGTGGGCTGGAGGG
The DNA here is from genome assembly GCA_004027185.1 of Glis glis. Lineage (NCBI taxonomy): Eukaryota > Metazoa > Chordata > Mammalia > Rodentia > Gliridae > Glis > Glis glis. Next base: position 11,294 of record PVJS01012079.1, on the reverse strand, counting down.
ACAGGTGGGGCCCTCTCTATCACTGGCAGGCTGCTGATGAGCCTCGCCTCCCCCACGGCACCAGAGCATTGGCACCCAGACCTAGAGGCTTCAGCCTTCTACACGGGAACTAAACTAATGCAGGTTGCGTGTCCAGAGGGGCAATGGAAGGGAAGGCATGGGGTACGCCGTAAGGCTCCACAATACTGCTTGAGCGCCTGCTGTATGCTAAGTGTAAACTAATGCAGGTCGCGTGTCCAGAGGGGCAATGGAAGGGAAGGCATGGGGTGCACTGTAAGGCTCCACAATACTGCTTGAGTGCCTGCTGTATGCTAAGTGTAAACTAATGCAGGTCGCGTGTCCAGAGGGGCAATGGAAGGGAAGGCATGGGGTGCTCCGTAAGGCTCCACAATACTGCTTGAGTGCCTGCTGTATGCTAAGTGTTCTCATACACAGGGCAGGAGAGTCTGAAGGCCACATGCAGCCACAGACGGGGACACTGAGGCGTGGCAACACGACAGAGCTGCAAGGCCACGCGGCACGAGTGTGGGCATCACTGTGGGGTGGGGGTGGCGAGCTGACCCGGCGGGGTCCTCCTCCCCTATTTCCCAGCATGAATGGAAGCCACTGGCCTGGTCAAGGAATGTCCAAGAGGCTCCAGGAGAAGAACGAGGGGCGGGGGATGTGCAGTGTTGGGGTCCCCTCCCCATGCATCTCTCCACAGGGTTGCAGGGGCCAGTTCACATGTCCCTGGTGGCAAGGGGCCCAGCTATGTGGCAGCTCCGCACCTCGAGACTCGTGTGGCACGAGAAACAGCTGGATAAATGGCGGGTGGGACGACGCTTGCTGCCCCACGTGCTTGGAGGTCACCAGGGGCCGCAGAGACTCATCCATGGGGAAGGTGATGTACCCGTGCCAGCCTGCTTCTTGGCAGGGCACACTCACATACACACTCACATTCATGCATTCACATGCAGTGGCTACTCACACTCAGACACTCTCTCACGCTTATTCACAGCCACTTGCACACACTCACCACCTCCATGCTCACAGCCACAAGCCTGCCCTCTCACACGCACAGCTGGGGAGGAGGGTGCAGCACCTGCCCCTCCTGCCACCCCCTCTCCTTCTCCCTGGGGAGCTGACACAGGTGCCCCAAGGCCTTGGCGGGGAATGCATATCCACCTAAACGCGTGTGCCCCTGCGTGTGTCCCTGGGAGCCCCACCCTCCCTGTAGAGCTGACAAAATGGATAATGTCTGAGCTCAAGGCCCCCGGCTCTGGGCTGGCTTCCTGGCCACTTTGCTTAAGTGATAAGTGAGTGTCTAGCTGCGGCCCTGGGGGAGTCTCCTGAGACCCACAGTGAGCAGATAGAGCTGCGATGAGGAACAGAGATACAGCTGCAGGCCGAAGGAAAATCCACAAGAGGCACCCTCCCATGTACGAGGCCAGGGGCGGTCCCGAACCAGGGCCTACGCCTTGGACCCCAGCACCCGGCCCAGGAGGGCTGAACCCAGGGCGCATGCTCAGTGCTGTAAGGAGGCAGCATGGGAACATGTGGGGGCACATGGGAGGTGGTGCAGGGGCCGGAGCATGGGAACAGGCAGGGGCACAGAGACAGTGGTGCAGGGACCCAGCTCAGGAATGCACAGGGACGCACGAAGCTTGGCAGGGCCTGCAGCCCCCACAGCACGGCAGGACAGAGCCCTGTGGTCTTCTGGACGCCGTCTGCATCATCCTGGAAGGCTGAGGCCTAAGTTCTAACAGCTGGGCAGCCCCCAGGTGTGAGGAGCAGGATGCAGACTCTGCAGCTGTCCCTCCTGCCTTGTGTCCACCCTCCCCGTGCTTACCCTAGAGTTGCACCTGGGCTCCTTGGGTCCCCCATACCCAACTGCCTCTCCTTCAGTGGACTCTTGGGAGACCCAAGGAGTGGGGAGAACAGGAGGTGGATTCATCACTCACTCACTCATCCTTTTCATAAACGTGTCCTGGGATGTGTATGTGGGAGGTGCCGGCAAGGCCTGGGCAGTAGAATGCTTCTCTGGTCTCAACCCTGGGGAGTCTACACATTAGTTAGAGACACAGGCCCTTCTGCGGTAATCTGAAGCTGTGGTGGGAGAGAGGATACAGCCTGGCTATGACAGGGCCTCCTGGAGGAGGTGGCTCAGCTGGAGCCTTGAAGGGTGTGTAGGAGTGAGTCAAGGATGAGGTAAGACAGGGCCTGGTAGAAGTCAGGCCACAGACACAAGAAACCCAGATGTTCCCAGAGCCCAGGGAACAGGCAGGTTGGAGGGGGGACATGCGGGGCCCCAACAAGCCCATCCTTTGCTGCCAGAAAGCCCCTCAGGGAGCCCTGAAAGAGGCCTGAGGTGCCCACGGGTCCTACCCCCCACCTCATTTCATCGGCCTTGGCAGAGCGGCCTGAGATGATGCCCCTGGGCCTGGGGTGACCTAATCTTTGGGCACACACGTCCTCCTAATCTAACACACACTGGGGGGGGGGGCTGGGGCCCCAAAGCTGCCAGCCCGCCACTCCTACAGCTGGTGGCTGCATCCTCCTTGCTCTTCCACTGTGGCCCCTCCCAAGCCACGCCCACACTCTGGGGGACGCGGCGGCTACAACATCAAAACCCACAACTGTTGAAGGAGCCTGTGGGGCCACAGCAGGACCTTCAGGAATGGAGATGGGAAGAAATCCTCAGGAGCAGACAGATCAGAAAATAGCACATATCCCCCCTCCTGTGCTGCCCCTTGCTGAGAACTGGGAGCCAGGAAAGGGGTCAGACCTCCGGTTAATGTTCGCCCTCCCTCTTAACCTCTGGCCCCACTGAACTGGCTGCACCGCCCCAGCCCTAGCTCACGGAGCCAGACATAATGGGGCATTAGAACAGAATTGAATTTCCCCTTAATTACAATGGCCCACAGATATTGTTTAATTTGTAATCGGGAGTTAATGTGGTTTTCCCTCTCGCAATCAGGGGGCTGCCTGCACACATGCATGTTCCCATCCACACGGATGGGGCACGGGCCTGCCCTGCAGGCACTGACCGAGAGGCGCCATCCCTGCCCGGGAGTGCCCAGCCCCAGCCCCGCCTCCGGCCGCCTCCAGCCAAACCCACCACACAGAGGATGTCGGAGTGGCCGTCACATGTCACACGGCGTACACACGCATGAACCATCCTAATAGGCAGGCAGGAGCATAATTTTTCCTCTAATTACATATTCAGCACTTCTGAGAAAATGAGATTTTAGTAATTCAATTGGACTGAGAAGCGGGGCTATAATAAAATGAAATTTGTAACAATCGTGCAGTTAAATTAGTTAAATGGAGAGGAAGGAGCTGTGGAAAATTGACCCCGCGATCTCCTAAAGACTAATCAGACATTTGAACCCAGTTGTGCTAACAAAGCCCTCGGGCGTTGCAGAGGGCGCGGGAGGGAGGCGGAGTCTGCTCCAGGTGGAGGAGGCGGGACGGCAGGCCCAGAGCCTGGGAGGCCAGCAGAGGACAGCCCGGTCGGAAAAACAGGTGGCCGCAGTGGAAAAAGCCAACTGCACGCTTTCAGACGGGACTGTTCTCAAACAGCAATTTTCAGAAGCATCCCCCACTGCCACCTGGGGAGGGACAATGTCACCAAGGGGACCCATGATTGAGCTTGAGAGGTCTCTCTCAAGCTGTCCTGTGCACAGGCCCAGGCAGGACTGTCTGGGAGAAGAGCGTGACAGTGGGGGGCCAAAGCTGTGGTTCCTTCACGTTCTTCCAACTTCAAACACAAAGGCTCAGGAAGGGGACAGAAAGACGACTCCTCCAGCCCAGCCCACTGCGCCATCGCACCTGGAGCATCCCACCCCAGACCCCCAGCCACGTCCCTCTCTCAGCCGCTGGCTCCGTCCTCCGACTCAGCTCCCTCCTCAGGGCCAGCAAGAGCACGCTGTCAAGTCCCGAGTATGCCCGGGAGCCCCTGCTCCTCCCCTGCCCTCATGGACGGGCCTCAGTGTCAGGTCAGGGGATGTGGAGGCCAAGCCTTTGGGGGACAGGGAATCCCAGAAACCAGGCACTAGAGATGTTCTCCTGGTGGAGGGGGCCCTGGTGGGGGGAGTGGAGCGGCGAGGCCTCCTGGGAAGCCCTGGTCCTCAGGCCCTCTGCAGAGATGCTATCCTTCAGGGAAGCATCCTACTTGGAAGACGGGGACAAGTGGAAAGTCACCGGAGCTGGGAGATAGAGGGCAGGCTTTGAGCAGGGACAGACCTGGAGACCTGGATCAGTCCCTGCCCACGCAGCACTGGGGCCAAAGCTGCCTGGGTGGGACAGGCCCCTGCCCTCCTCCCCAGACCGGCCAGATGCAGAGCAGGCCCCCTGCGCTGAGCTCTGCCAGCTCCGGTGCCCTGGGTGTCTCTGGGCCAGATGGTATCCAGACAAGCCTGCTGGAGCCCACCCCGCCGGGGCCTCCCTGGACCCTTCTGCTGAGCCATGCAGACAGAGGGGGGCTGGCTCTGAGGCGGGCCAGCCATGCCCCCTGCCCCGAGGCCTGAGCATACGGCATATTCTAGAACGTCAGCAGAAGCAGCTTCCTGCTCCCCTTCGCTGGCAGGGCCCGCCTCCACCCCGCAGCTCCGGTGGAGACAGCAGGAAGATCAATACAAAGCTGCAGGTGTTGGCGTCAGGAATCCTTCCCTGTCAGAGTTCTGGGAAGAGGGAGATGGGGGTGGGGGTTTGGGATGGGGAGAGGGAAAGAACAGGCCAGGCAGACCCCAGAAGTCCTGGCCTGCTGGGGGGGGGCAGGACTGCATCCTCGGTTCTCCACGGGGTGGGGCTGCAGGTGGAGAGGTGCCAGGAACAGAGACACCCCTCTGTAGAAGCCAGATGTGAGGGATCAGCGGGGATTGGGAGGGGCAGGAGCCTGGGGTGACCCGGGGCATCAAAGAGACGCAGGATTCCGTGTGGGGCACCACGCTGAGCTCTTGGGGGTTCTTCCATTTAACCCTCGAACACCCCCAAGACCAGTGCTGGAGCATTCTTGATCTACAGAGGCTGAGGGTCTGTGCCTCAGGTATGGGACAGGGGGTCCTCTACCCGATGAGATCCCCAACAGGGGCTGGGCAGCATTTCACCCCTGCAGTCCCAGTGAGGGGTTCGTGCTGTTGAATTAAGGGTTAAGTACCCACGCCCATGGCCAACTTTGCCACAAAAATGGAACCACCAGTTCTCTGTGGCAGCCCAGGCCTTATAGGGACACAGTGGCCCCGCAGCACAAAAGTGTAAGCCCTCCTCCATCAACGATACAGGGGTAAGCCCTGGGCAGGGGCAGGGGTCCAGGCAGCCTCCTCTGAGCCTCTCTCAGGAATGGGGTGGGAGGCCGCCCCTGACTCACCAGCTAGTTCCCCAATGAGCCTAGGTGGCATGTGGGGAGGGCCCTGAGAGCGGAGCTTCAGGGGATACAGGGGGCAGGCAGAGTGAAATGGGGGGCAGGGTTCACCCTGACTTCCCTTGTCCCATTCTCCCTGGGTCAGTAGCACCCGAGGGACCCAGCATCTTACTCATCTTTCCACCCGTAGTGCCAGGAACAAAACAAGCCCTCAGAACATTGGCTGCTAAATGAAAGACAGGACCACACCCTCGCCCTCCGGGGCCAGGAAGAAGCAGTAACGGGCGGCTGTGGGGGGCGGGGCTTCCGCCAGCACCCTTGGCCTCCAGAGCCCCGCCCCGCCCCCACCCCGGCTGGCTTCCACCTCCAGGCTGCAGAGAGCCATTCCAATATTTATCCTTGCTTCATTTTCCAACAGGGAAACGAAGGAAAAGCAATAGAAAGAGAGGGAGAGAGGAGAAAAGGGGGGGGAATCCGAGTTTCTCATTTGAAAGTTAATTAGTCTAATTAGGTCTAATTAAGAGCCCCCACACAATGGGCTCACAAATGAATTGCCGGTCTCCTCATTTCCTTTGGTTCTCATTTTAGACTGAGCGTGGGGAAAGCCTGGGAAAAGAGCGGGGGTGACGGGGGGGGGGTGGGCAGTGGGATCCCCTCCCGGCAGGAGGGGCCATTGGCAGGTGGCCCACTGAGGCAGAGCTGGCCAGGCACAGATTCTAGTTCCTCCAAGGCCTTCCCAGGTCCTGGCTCTCCCTGCTTCCTGCCTCCTAGCCCCTGGAGGGATTCTGGCTTTGCAGGCCGGGTCCCCTGGCTCCTGCAGCACAGGGACACAGACTTTCTGAACCCTGGTCAAGTGTCTGGAGGCTCGTGCCCAGGGTTTGCCCTGTCCTTCGGGTTCTGCAGCCTTCTAGAAGTCAGGCGGGGTCGGGAGGTCAGGGGTTGTCTGGTCTGGCCAGGCACTCCCATTGGAGATGATGTCAACATGGGGGGAAGAGCCTTGGATGAGCCCTGGTGGCCCGTGGGGTCCCTCTGCTCCCCTTGCTGGGTCTGCATGGGGGCAGAATCGGGGAAAGCAGAATTGCTCATGTGCATTGTGCCGGTGGCCCAGCTTATCTGCAGCTCACAGTGGCCAGAATGTCGGGGTGAGGTCCCCCCGCTGCCCTGCCCTGCTTGTCCCTCCTCCCTCAGTGCTGCAGGCCTGAGGATGTCTTGCCCACAGCGGGGCTGGGGGCTGTTGTTGAGAGAGGGGCAGGTGCACAGGACTGCTGTGCACCAGGCTCCCCACGGGCATCTCCTCACACTGGCAGGGGAGGAATGTGACTCAGGTCCTGTGTTTGCAGACAGAGAACCTGAGGCCCAGGGAGGCAGGATGAAATGGACCCAGGTGTGCCAGACTGTTACACATCTGGAATTTGCCCACCCTCTGCCCCGTTCCTCATGGGCAGGGGCAGGGCAAACTGCACCCCTAGACAAGACACCACGGGAAGGCCTCTCTTCTGCATCGCCGGGGCTCCCACCCAGCATGGCTTTCCTGGGGAGGGGTGGGGATGCCCGCAGGCCCACAGCAGGGGCAGGGCTCAGAAAAGGAGGCCAGGGCAGGTGCCAGGGGAGCCTGCCACGAGTCGATCTGCGGGCAGCCCCGGGCTCAGACTCAGGCAGGCGCACCCCAGCAGAGTGGCGGCGGGCATGGCTGGAGGGCCGATTTCTGAACCAAGATCAAAAGAATTAAGTAGGCTTAGCTCTGAGCCAAGGATGAAGGGGGGTCCGGGAACCACCCACAGGGAGCTGAGGCTGGGGAAGGGAGTGAGGGGGAGTCAGGAGGATCCCCAGGGGGGCGGGGTCTGGGGAAGGTGAAGGCTCACCCCTCAGTGCCCTCCTGGACCACTCGGAGCCCACCTGCCATCCTGCCAGGGCTGCACTGAGCCGGGTACGTGCATGGGCCTCACGCTGGGCTCAGTGGGAGAATCAAGGTAGAGGGAAGCCGCCAAGAAACATTTCAGGTGAAGGAAGCTCTATGACAGGTTTGTGGGGCTGGAGATACAACTCTATAAATTGATTAAAAGTCACTGAATTGTATGCCTTCCAATGGGCAAATTTTATGGCATGAAAATTAATCTCAATAAAAACCTTAAAAAATAAAAAGGGGAAGAGACCAGAGTCTGCCTCTTCTAGAAGCACCCTCAGGAAGTGGCCACATGAGAACCAGGTGAGCCCAGCTTGGGGCAGCAGGACCCAGGGCCAGCTGAGCGGCAGGGCTGGCTCCTGGCTGTGGCCACAGGGCAAGGCAGGCACGTCTCCCCATCCTAGATATGCCCGGCGAAGCGGCCTTCTCAGCCTCTGTGCCTCAATTTCTCTAGGAGTCTTAATAACTGCAGTGTATGGAGTTCAGGCGTGGGAAATACAGGTCCCCCATTACCCTCACTCTGGGGCCTCTGTCAGGCTCTGCAGTCCTGTGACCCATGCACCCTCTAAGGAGGGCCTGGTCTGGAGGGCAGCTGGGCCCCTGGAGCAGGAGCACCCCTGATTCTGGTCGGTGATGGGCGACTTCCCCCACCAGTGGGTCACGGAGCCCTTTTGCAAAAGGCCATCTTAGGTGTGGCCAGGACTCTGAGGCCCTATCGCTTGATTAGATCTGCGGCCACTCAGTCCCGAATCTTCTGGCTTTCCATTCTCACCGGCAGCGGGGCCAGGGTCTGCCCACGTCCCCAGAGGGAGGGTCCCTTGATGGGTACCTCCGTCCCCCACAGTCTAGCTATCTCTTGCCAGATTTCTTGGTCTAGCCCTCCTCATCAGCTCTGGGGTCCAGGGCACCCTGGAGTCAGAGACTGGGGCTTGGAGATGTGGAGGGGTCTTGGGAAGCTGCTCCACTGGGCTGCTGCATCCTCCGGGGGCTGTCCCGGCCTCACCCTGTGGCACTACAGGACCACCAAAGGCTCCAGTGCTTTCTGAGAAGAAAGGAGAGGGCAGAGATGGACCTTCCCCTGCACAGGCAAAAGTCTTCCTTTCATCGCAACCGCAGGAGGGTGGCTCCCTGACCAGACCCCCCCAGCCACAGCGCTGGGGTGGGGAGTACATGGGGAAGGTGGTCAGTGTTTTATGTCTGGGAGCCGGACACAGTGCGGCCAGCAGGAATTCAGGATGTTCAGGCCCCGGACTCCTAGCCCTGAGGGGCACTGACCGCACTGCTGTCCCCACACCCACCCTGGCAGGTTTGCTGTGGGGCAGGAGCTGCCCGGAGCGGGGCACGTGTGGCTGGGGCCTCCACGGTACACGATCAATCTTAAAATACATGCCCGTCATCAACTTGTGAATAGCACAATCTCCCTGCTTTTGCCTGAGCGTGGGTTTAAACCGTTAATTTGCCAAATGGAAATATTTAAGACAAACTACATATTTTGTGACCTTATGTTAGCAATTTCTTCCCTTGATTTAATAGATCTGGAGTGTAAGGCAGCAGGAGAGGCAGGGCCTGACTCCACCCCAACCAGGGCCAGCTGTTCTAGCTGCCCCGTCCTTTATCCCTCCCCTCCCAGAAAGGGGCGTCCAGGTCCCCAACGGCCACGGAAAGATTGACCAAGGTGTGGGCTGAAGAAGCACAAAGCCACTGAGCAGGTGTGGACTGCCATACTGCTCCCTGTCACCCTGCTTTTCCTACCTGCCTGCCCTGGGGAGTGCCCTGAGCTGGGAGGGCTGGGGATAGGCCTGTTTGGGGGTTCCAGCTTCCATAGGAGGTCCTGCCTACCTCCCGCCCTGGGGACTGGGATAGCGAAGGTGGCTGGCCAACCCTGAGCCCACAGCCTCCTCTTCCAGCGCCTACTTGGGAAGGCAGCCCATTTGCTGGTTCATCTTTCCAGCTTGCCCGAGGGCCCGGTGACCTAGCCTGGTCACGCACGGTGCTGGCACACACCTGGCAGGCAAGCACGGCAGCCTGAGACCAGACTTGGTACTCACAGTCGCAGATTCATAGCCCCTGGGCAGAGGTACCAGATACACAGCCATGATGCGCTGTGCCACCCTGGCCAGCCAAACCACTGCACCAAACAGTGGCACACAGTCTCACCAGGCTGCTGCTGCCCAGAGACCTTCCAAATGGTCACCCGGCCCCTGCCCAGCTCCCAGCAAACAGCCCTGCTCATAGGGCTGGGTCCAGGGGAATAGGAGCTTCAGAGTAGGCTCTGGCTGGTCTGACTCTCAGATGCTAGGGGTGGGGCACCCACATCTGCTTGACCTGGGTGTGTGTTTGTTTGTTTGTTACTGGGGCATTTATTCTACCTCTGAGTTATACTCCCAGCCCTATTTTATTTTATTTTATTTTATTTTATTTTGAAATAGGGTCTTTCTAAGCTGCTGAGGGTCTTGCCAAGTTGTGAAAGTTGGCCCCAAACCTGCGATCCTTCTGTCTTAGCCTCTCAAGTACGGGGCTTACAGGTGTGCTCCACCGTGCCTGGCTGTGTCACCTGTTTTGCCAGGAGAAACCAGAGGGTCTGGGTCGCACTTTTCATGCACTCCAGGCAGGGCCAAGGCCTGACCACGCACTTAAGGTCAACAAAAACGAGCCCACGTGGAGAAGGGTGGGGCCAGCCCTGTGCCGGGCAGGAGTCCTTCTCCTCCCTGGCTCACTCAGCCATCATAGGCAGGGTGGGCTGCAAACTTCTCCACAAGGGCCACTAAGGGCCAGCGAGGTGATGTCACCCTACATCACACCCAGCCCGGGACCAAGAAACCCGCTTGCCTCCCGGGTCTGCAAGCCCTCTGGACACAGGTGACATCTTCTCACCACCACAGCCACAACACTACAGTGCTCCGGAAACAGGAAACAGGCCCAGCGCGCCCCAAAGTGCACGATCCTATTCTTCTGAACCATCCAGAACAGGCAAGCCCCAGAGACAGAAGCGGGTGGTTGGGGAGGGGGGCAGAGGCTGGGGTTGGGGGTGAGCGCTGGTGTGGAGGGGACGGAACATTCCAGACCTAGACAGGGGGAGGAATACTACAGGGACCACGGAATTCTGCACTTCATAAGGGTGAATTTTATGAGATGTGAATTATACCCCAATAAAAACCCACAGATATAAATTATCGAAAGGAAAGAGGGAGAGAGAGCGTGTGTACCGAGCTTGCGGTTTCCCCACAGAACATTCCTGTCCTTTGAGCCTTGACATCCCACAGGGACCGTGATAGAAGGACCTTCCTCACCTGTGGCGGCTCAGCAGCTTCCCTGTTTGGTACTCAGAGCCCCTGATTCTTAGGCATGGGGCGGCGGCTCCGGACACACAGCCGTGGTGCACCATGCCGCCGTGTGGGACAAAACTACTGCACCGAACGCACACGCTCGCGCCAGGCGCCGCTGGCGAGACCTTCCAAAGGCCACCCGGCCCCTGCCCAGCTCCCGGGCTCCCGCCCAGCTTCCCGGGGTGTGTGAAAAGGAAACCCCAGCCCCTCTGTGGGGCGTGGAGGGGGTGCCTTGCTGGGGGAGCTGGACGGACCGCAGGTGGAGACAGAGCAGAGCATTCTACTCCCGAGCGCCATGGACCGCAGCCGGGGTCCCAATCGCATCACAACTGCTCACTTAGCATCTACTGTGTGCCAGGGCGGCCACTGTCAGAGGCCTGGGGAAACAGCAGGGAGCCAAAGAGACAACAAGCCCTTCCCCTTTGTGGAGAGGGGGCCGGGCAAGCGAGAAAGTGAAGTGCTTCATATGTCGGGTGTCCATAAATGCACCAAGAAAAATACAGCAGGAGCCGGGCGTGGTGGCACACGCTTGTAATCCCAGTACTTTGGGAGGTGGAGACGGGAGGATCCGGGTTCACGGCCAGCCTCAGCTCTCTCTCTCTGTCTCTCTCTCTCTCTCTACCTAGTGAGGCCCTCCGCAACTTTGTGAGACCCGGTTTCAAAATAAAGTATAAAAAAATAGGGCCGGGGGTGTAGCGCGGAGGTAGAACGCCCCTGGGTTCAA